>JASANB010004650.1:0-131699 GCA_030248155.1 Sabatieria punctata | reverse complement strand
TGTATGGCTAAGTAGACGTTCAATAGCCATCGATGGAACATCATAGCCATAGTCGGAGAGGTAAGCCATAAAAGGAACCGATTCCTCTATGGCTTAGTCTCTCTGACTGTCAGAGATTATGGATTTAGGTGTTCTTGTGGGACTTGATCACCATAACAACTTATCCTTTTCTAAGCATTGTGTTAAAACCGCCAGCGATGCGTCCAAACGAGCTCATTTGATTCATAAAGCTTTTTCATACCGTAACCCCAAATTTCTTACTGAGCTTTTTAAGACGTATGTCAGGCCTAAATTAGAATATGCTACTGCTGTATGGAACCCATACAAAAAGAAAGATATATTAGTGGTTGAAGGTGTTCAACGGGTTTTTACACTGCGGCTCTCTGGCTTTGCATACCTGCAAGGCGCTTACTTTGAACGCCTTAAGGCGCTAACCCTTGAAACACTCGAGTACCGCAGGCTCGTGGTTGATTTGCAATTCGTTTACAAAATAGTTTACGGCTTGATCGATTTGTCCTTTGACGACTTTTTCCAAAGACCTCTCCTTTGCTCTACACGGGGCCACTCTCAGAAACTGTCTCTTCCTTCTTTGGGAAAAAATTTGGACTGTCGAAAACATTTTTTCTCGATAAGGGTGATACACATCTGGAATTCCTTACCTTACGATATTGTAGAATCTAGAAATTTGACGATTTTCACGGAGAAACTAAAGAAAATGGATCTTTCGGGCTTCCTCCTGTTCCAGTAAAAGGTGCACCGTTCTTTTTAGACATTGTGCACCTGTTGCCCACTAACACTCTTTCTGCGCTGTTTATTATACATTGTACTAACATGTTGTCTTGCTTGGGCGACAAAATAAATAAATAAAAATAAAAATAAAGCTTTGCACTTTTCAGCAAAGTTAATCGATGATGCGTGCCAGGGTTGCAACGCAGAAAACGTATTTGTAAACAATCAGATATAACATTTGAACTAAACATTCGATTGATGCAGCGAGTGGATCAATTGAAAGGGCCACCCTCTGATAGCATACTATATGCTCTGGCATCCGTATTAACTGAATGTTGGTCTCTGTTGATAAAAATCAGGTCGGCGTATCGCACCAGAAGAGTCGGCTTAGGCACCTGGCCAGTCGGCGTAAAGCACCTATAGGTTGAGGCTCCTAGGTCAAGTCGGCGTATCGCACCAAGCCAGTCGTCGTAAAGCACCACCCAGTCGGCGTAAGGCACCCTTTTAATTGGTCGGCGTAACGCGCCGGTCGGCGTATCGCACTAACACCAAAATAAAATTGAATCCATTTATAGTACCCGGGTACTATATATGGCACCTACGAAATCTGCTCTATAAGAAACTAACAATAGTATGTGAAGTTCTTTGCTCAAATTACTGATTAGATGTAAAAAAATAGATTATGTACATACATCAGAACCTCTATGATTGCATTATCTACTGTTTTTCTTCATACGAACAAGGTTTACCACCAAAATACTGCATTTTTCGCACGTTTTATGTTTATAACAGTTCATATCAGAACAAAAATTTGTCGCCATTTAAAGTAGACGTCCATCGCTAAGACTAAATTGACAGAAACTAAGCAGCAATATACGTTGAACTTGAAACATCCGTTCTCGTTTCATATCTCTGCCTAGTATTTTAGCCAAATCTACTGTCAAGGCAGAATTCTGGCCGCAGTCAACTCATTCAATGTGACCGACAAGGACTCAAAAACGTTCGTCGATATGCCTCTGATCAAATCTCCTAGTAAGCCCTTATGTTCCTGCCATATAAAAATCACCAGAAACTCTAAACTTTTAGCCGAAACGCTGGCAGATTTTGATAAAGAGTTTCCTGTCAATAGCAAGAACATGAACAGGGATAACTTGGCTAAATTTGTGGAGCAACATTTCTATGAAGCCGGCTCTGACCTAGTTACGTGTCAGTTGGAAGATTGGAAGGAGAAGCCAGAGAAAATAGAGAAAATTGCCGACCCTAATTATAGACAATGGGCACTGGAACTCCATGCCATCTGGAAACAACTCTGCAGAACGGTATCACTATTTATGTAATGTGGTCTAGGCATATTGTTGTCGCACTGTTTTCAATCAAACAGTTGAAATAGGTTGGACCACTTTGGTACACCAACAAAATTCATTGAACCAGTTCAGTTGAAAGAAGCTAAATATAGGTTATTGGAAGCTGTTTGAATTATAGGTGAACGAGAGTGTGAGAGAGAATCCAGAGAAACACTCCCTGATCCCAGTTCCAAAGCAGTTCATCGTTCCAGGAGGCAGGTTTCGGGAGTTCTACTATTGGGACAGTTACTGGGCCTTGAAGGGACTGCTGGTCTCTGGACTCACCTCCACCTCTGAGAATGTCATCACTAACTTGGCCTACATGGTGGAACAGTGAGGTTTTACAATTTTCGCAAGAGAATGTTTCACTTTTGTGCTAAATTGTTGTATCGAGCTTTCAAGTTGATAGTTCTTGTTTCTACTGTAGATCCAAATATCTAAGAAGTTCTGTGAAGTTGAGTATCTAACCCCCCAAACATGCTTTGAAGTTTCTGCTTAACAGCAACTAAAAGATTTTACTAACAGCTCTGCTTGCTCTACACGTTTGATCATAAGGCCCAAGTCAATCCGACTATCCAAGACTATATTCTAGATTCGGCTTCGTTCCCAACGGAGGAAGAATCCACTACAAAATGCGCTCGCAACCTCCTCTGCTGATCCCAATGGTCTACGAACAATACATGGCCACTAGAAATCTGTCCCTCATCAAACAATTGCTCCCAACTCTACAGAAGGAATTCGAATTCTGGGAAAACAATCGATCAACCAATTTCCAGTTGGACGGCAAGACCTACAACGTTTTCCAGTACCACACACTCAGCACTGTGCCCCGTCCGGAGTCCTACAAGGAAGATGTGAAGCAGGCAAAAGCGTTTGAATCTGATGAGCGAAAAAAACAGTTCTACCAAGATGTGGCCAGCACAGCCGAATCGGGCTGGGACTTCAGCAGTCGCTGGTTCGCTGACCGACACAACTTGACCACTGTGATGACCACCAAGATCGCCCCGATTGACCTGAACGCCATTCTCTGCTGGAATATGGACATTCTGCAGTTTTTCTACGAAATCACTGGTCACAAGCCTACACAATTATAAACTACCAATCGTCAAAACGTCCTGATTTTTAGGCAACTCAGACAAGTCAAAGGAGTTCCGAGCTAAGAGACAAACCTGCAGACAGACCCTGTTGAAGCTGTTTTACAATGACACTCTAGGAGCTTGGTTCGACTTCGATTTAGACGCGACAGATGATGAGCGACAGAACACCAACTTCTATGCAGCTGTAGCAGTGCCTCTGTTCACTGGCTGCTACCAGATGCTTAACCGAGTCAGACCCGAACGGCTCTACAACTACATGAAGAATGTAAGTTTGAGGAACAAGTGTACCGGTGAGAAACGAACAGAATGTGACAAAATTGAACAGAATATGACAAGACTCGAGAATCTGAAAAGAAAAATTTTAGACTGTCAAGGCACTGGATTACCCTGGCTTATGTGTACCCTTAAAATAGAACAGAATGTGACAAAATTTGACAAAATGTGACAAAATTGCGAAAAAATAGGACAAACAGCAAAAATGTTAAAAGTAAAATTTTAGACTGCCAAAGTGCTGGATTACCCTGGTGGGATCCCGACAAGTTTGCATGATTCCGGACAGCAGTGGGACTTTCCGAATGGATGGGCACCCACGATCCATATGGTGATTGAAGGATGGCGCAAATCCAGAGATCCAGAAATGCAGGAGGCGGCCTTCCAATTGGCTGACAAATGGGTCAGAGGCAACTACCGCGTTTGGCAAGAGACGAAACAAATGTTCGAAAAGGTAATATTTCAGTCGGTCTTTTTAGCCAAGAAAACACAATCAACGATGTTAACAAAACTACTATGATTGATAATCTGTATGAGAAGTAGGGTTGAAATGGTTTTATTTTGGCTTTATGAGGTACATACATGTAGGTGAATGAACGAGTAAGAGATGATTCTATAGAAAGTTTCAGTATGATGTTGAAAAGGCCATCCCAGAGCCAGGCAGAGGTGGTGAGTATGTAAATCAGGCAGGCTTTGGATGGACCAATGGAGTGATTCTGGATTTGTTGCATTCCTATGCAGACAGACTCAGCTCTCCTGGCACTCAGACACCCTCCACCACCACTGAAAGCATTGCAAATTCAAATCATCTCAGCTCGATTCTCATTCTTGTGGCCCTTGCTTTCCTCGCTGTTGCCAACAGAGTCCGTTGCATATGCTACTAATGTGATACATTCTACTGTGCTGTATTGTGAATAGGAGTTGTCTGTAACTAAGTATGTTTAGGTGGCCTTGAGATACTGTTGTTTCTGTATACACATACACATTTACCATACACAAAAATACACATTGAAAATTCGGATACACATTACTACCATATACAAACAGTACTGAAAATAGTAAATTTGTGTATGTGTATTTGATCAGCAAAGCTCGATAAAATTTCAAAAAGAATAGTAAAATTTATAGATATCCACATAAAGCCTTAAAATAGCCTAAGTAGCTTCATTTCAAAACTATCCAAGGTTTCAAGCAGCGGACATTGAGAGATTTGATTTTCCTAGCATTTCTGGCCCAATATCCACAAAAAAATTTGCAGTTTCGGTACAATACACATACACAAATTATTTTGTTGAATGTGAATACACAAACTGCCATACACATTTGACAGTAAATGTGTTTATATGTACATACATACACACATTCAGAAAATCCAATACCAAATTAACAAAACAACTGGCTATTACATACATGGCTATTATGTACATATTCTGCAGGTTTGGTGTAAAAATTCGTGCTTATGCTGATTTTATGACCCGAAAACTAAGAATCAGGGTGGTCCACCCAAATAAACTTTTTTCAGTAATCCAAAGAGTACGGCTCTAAAACTTGCAGGAATGATTGGTGTTGCTATTGGCCACAACATACTGAGTGGCCAGTCCAGTAGCTCCAAGGGCACTAAAATCGGGGAATTTACAAAACATGACCGAAAATCCCACAGTTAAGATAATCGCACCTCTAGCTTTTTGAGTATCATGTTGACCACCGGTGGTCAACTAAGGACAATGTCCGTTCACGCCCAGTCTGTCCGCCCGGACAACCAAATTGTCCCTCTGGACAGGACAATATACACTACCACTGTCCAGGCGGACAGGACAACTTACCCAATCCGGACAAGCCTGGACAAGCCCGGACAACGCTGGACAAGTTGGTAAAAAGACGGACAAGCCTGGACAAGTTGGTACTACTGTTGTTTGGGATTGGGTTTTCCGTTTGTGTATGTGTATGTGTATGTGTATACACATTTACCTTCAAATGTGTATGGTAATTTGTGTATACACATTCAACAAAACAATGTGTATTTTTGTGTATGGTAAATGTGTATGTGTATACACAAACAACAGTATTGTATAAGCACTTCCGGTTCCTAGTCTCTTTCACTCTCCTTTCTTCGTTGTTGTTGCTACCTCTCTTAGTTCTCTCTTTCAAGTAAAGCGTCGGTTCAGTTCGTTCATGATCGGTTGGTGTTACCGTTTTAACAAATCATGCTGCTGATCTGTGACGTAAATGCACCTTGTCAAAGAAGCTGACCCGTCATTGTAGCAACTTTCGCTAAAATATCGTTCGCATTACGTCAGTTTGCGTTTTTACCGGCAGGTACATATAAAAGCCAACGGTAAGTAAACATTTTTATCAGTCTTCAAATATTCAACTCGTCACTTGGAGCGCCATTGTTACGCTGAAACTATATCTAAATGGCTGTACCGAGCCTGTTTCTGGCTTTGCTGAGTACGATTTTGACGTTGACTAACGGATTAGAGGTAGTACACGTTTGTGACAGGTAATTTTTTGTCTTTTCCACTTGTTATAATTAGTTTTCTGACCAAATCAAAACCGTCGGTATCCATATCGATGCTGGTGTCTGGAGTTCAACTTCAATATCGATCTATATTAGGTACGATACCGGGATCGCTTTAGTCAGCCTAAACTGCCATTGTGACTATCAAATCCAAAGGAATTGATAAAATATTTGAGGCAGAAGAAAAATTTGAAGGCGCTTTAACCGCAAAATTGCTGTATAATTGGGATCTTATCTCGTTTAAAATATCGATAACAAAATTTATACGTACCTAGAGCGAAATCTTATATTCTTTGACCATCAACCTATGCAAAACAATAGATGGAAAACGTGATTGACTTCAAATATTCCTACCAAATATACGTTACATTTGAAACATCTGTTTCGTTCCAAACTTTTTTTCACGTTTAGCCAAATCTACTGTCAAGGCAGAATTCTGGATGCAGTCAACGCATTCAATCTTACAAATGTTACCGACAAGGACTCAAAGACCTTCGTGGATATGCCTTTGGTAAAGTCTCCTGGTATGTAATTCAGGCCCTCCCATTGAAACCACCAGAAACTCTAAACTTTTAGCCGAAACGCTGGCAGATTTTGACAAAGAGTTTCCTGTCAATAGCAAGAACATGAACAAGGATAACTTGGCCAAATTTGTGGAGCAACATTTCTATGACGCCGGCTCTGACCTAGTCACGTGTCAGCTGGAGGATTGGAAGGAGAAACCAGAGAAAATAGAGAAAATTGCCGACCCTAATTATCGACAATTGGCACTGGAACTGCATGCCATCTGGAAACAACTCTGCAGAACGGTATCACTATCTCTCTAGATGTATTGATGTGGTACAGACATTTTTATGTCAGTTTTGTATGTTGTCACACTGTTTTCAATCAAACAGTTGAAATAGGTTGGACCACTTTGGTACACCAAAAAAGTTCATTGAACCAGTTCAGTTGAAAGAAGCTAAACAAAGGTTATTGGAAGCTGTTTGAATTATAGGTGAACGAGAGTGTGAGAGAGAATCCAGAGAAACACTCCCTGATCCCAGTTCCAAAGCAGTTCATCGTTCCAGGAGGCAGGTTTAGGGAGTTCTACTATTGGGACAGTTACTGGGCCTTGAAAGGACTGCTGGTCTCTGGACTCACCACCACCTCTGAGAATGTCATCACTAACTTGGCCTACATGGTGGAACAGTGAGTCCATAGCGTTTTACTTTTGCTAAGTAAATTTACTTTAAACATAGTTAAATTATAATTTACTGACCACACTCCAGAGAAACATAATTGAATTAAAATTTACTTAACACTTCTGAGAAAAATTAAATAAAATATTAATTTACTTACCAAATTAAGTACATTAAGTATATTTAAAATAGGCCAGTTCTGACGGCTAACACCTTCAGCTGTATTTCCAACTACATAAGCACGGATGGTACGGAATAAGTCAACTGTTCTCTACTGTAGAATGAAGACCAAACAAGGAAGACATATTAAGCATAAGTCAAGAGACATAAGTTCAGTTCTTTAGAATGAAAACCACCATCCCAAGCTGCTTTCCAGTCAGTTTCTGCTTTCATCCACCACAGGCGAGACTAAACACATGTTATCGTGTAGCAGAACTGGCTGCACAGCAGCATGTAAGATCAACCTCCTAAACTCGGTGCATAAATTGGAGTAGTCTATTTTCCGCGGAAACCAAGAAAAACAAGCGCAAAGACCAAAGGCAGTGGGGGACAAACTCATACATGTCGCTGGGTTTTTCCGTGGGGGGGGACCTTTTTGAAATCCCAAATAGGGTTTTGGGACCAAGTCCAAAGTGGGTTTTGCGACCTTTTTTGGGGATCCAAAAGTGGGTTTTGTCGACCTTTTTTTGGGGTAAAAAGCGGGTTTTGTCGACCTTTTTTAGGGATTCTGGGGCGAAAAATGGCTTCCAAACCCTATTTGGACCGAAAAAAAGCCTGAAAACCCTGTTTTTGCATTAAAAATGCTTTAAAAACCCTGTTCCGGTTGAAAAAATGCCTTAAAACCGAATATTGAAGCAACGAATGTAATAAAAAGCTGTTTTGCGCTCAAAATACGTATTGAATATGAGTTTCAGCGATAAATAGATAAGTTTAAAAGTAACCTAAAAACGCTAATCAGGCTTTGAAAGCAACCTGAAAACCCTAATCAGGGTTTAAAAGTAACCTGAAAACCCTGTTTAGGGTTTCAAAGTAGCCTAAAAACCCTAATCAGGGTTTGAAAGTAACCTGAAAACCCTAATCAGAGTTTAAAAGCAACCTGAAAGAAAACCCTAATCAGGGTTTAAAAGTAGCCTAAAAACCCTAATCAGGGCTTCAAAGTAGTCTAAAGACCCTAATCAGGATTTAAAAGTAAACTGAAAACCCTAATCAGGGTTTGAAAGTAACCTAAAAACCCTAATCAGGGTTTCTAAGCAGTCTAAAAACCCTATTTAGGATTTCTAAGCATTACAAAACCCTGTTTTGGGTTGCATGGTAGCCGAAAACCCAATTTTGTGCTGCAGAATGTATTATCTGGGCTAAACTTTTCTTTACTTTGGAATCCAAAAGTGGGTTTTCTTTCAGGCCCCCCCAAAATCCGCTGGGGGCGAACTTTTGCCGAAAAATCGGGCGTGGGGGGCCGCCCCCCCCCCATTTACCCCCCAACGACATGTATGGATAAACTCTGTAGGTACAACTTGCCTTTGAAAGGCATCGATAAGAACGGAAGCAGGAAGCCTACTATGTATATTTTAAGTAAATTTTAATTAAACGTAAATTATTTTTGGTAAGTATAATTTGCAAATATTAACTTCACCTACAGTATTCTCGTGAAAGTTTAATTTAATTATAGTTTACTTACCAAATAATTTCCTTGTACAGTCATGTCTCGTTAATCCGGACAAGTTGGGACCGGCCAATTTTGTCCGGATTAGCGAATTTCCGGATTAACGAATCAAAGCTAAAACACTGTTTTTCTGGTCAAAGGCCTAAATGACAGCTTTTGCTTGCATATCAGATTCTTCAGCTGTACCGCCTAATTAAAAGCCACAAGCTCATTTCAGCTGATTATAGCTCCTAAAAAGGCAGAAATAATCACATTCTGACTCAACGAAAAGCATTATTCAATTGAAAATTCACACCTGAATTGTAACATGACGCATGGATTTTGCCCAAATTAACCAAATCCGGATTAACGAATCAGTTTACCATATAAATTTGGAAGTTGGGACCCCAAATCTTCTGTCCGGATTAACGAGTCATATAACATGGGGGAAAATTGGGACCTGGCCTAATCTTGTCTGGAAGGCGAATATCCGGATTAACGAGGTCCGGATTAACGAGACATGACTGTATTAGTAAATTTTAAAAAGTATAATTAAAATTATAATTATAATTTACTTAGCAACAGTACAGCGTTTTCGCAAGAGAATGTTTCACTTTTGTATTAAATCGTGGCCCCGCGTTTGCAAATTGATTCTTTCTAACACTATGGTAGTGGTAACAGTTTTTGTCCAGAGAAAAGATACCTGTGGTTTACATGTTGATACTGGCAGTTTTTGCCATCTTTTATAGGCTTCTATGAGTTATTTTATGCTTTTTGCCTTTGAGAACTTCTTTAGGGCACTCAGGTTATGATATGGTTATCTCGGAACAAATCTAAGAATATTTTATAGGTTCGGTTTTGTGCCGAACGGAGGAAGAATCTACTACAAAATGCGCTCTCAACCTCCTCTGCTGATTCCAATGGTCTACGAACAATACATGGTCACCAGAAACCTGTCCCTCATCAAAGCACTACTTCCAACCTTGGAGAAGGAATTCGAATTCTGGGAAAACAATCGATCAACCAATTTCCAGTTGGACGGCAAGACCTACAACGTTTTCCAGTACCACACACTCAGCACTGTGCCACGTCCCGAGTCCTACAAGGAAGATGTGAAGCAGGCTAAAGCATTTGAATCTGATGAGCGGAAAAGACAGTTCTACCAAGATGTGGCCAGCACTGCCGAATCGGGCTGGGACTTCAGCAGTCGCTGGTTCGCTGACCGACACAACTTGAACACTGTGATGACCACCAAGATCGCCCCGATTGACCTGAACGCCATTCTCTGCTGGAACATGGACATTCTACAGTTTTTCTACGAAATCACTGGTCACAAGCCTACACAATTTTATACTGACAATCTTCAAAACGTCCTGATTTTTAGGCAACTCAGACAAGTCGAAGGAGTTTCGAGCTAAGAGACAAACCTGCAGACAGACTTTGTTGAAGCTGTTTTACAACGACACTCTAGGAGCTTGGTTCGACTTCGATTTGGATGCGACAGACGATCAGCGACAGAATCGCAACTTCTATACGGCTGTAGCTGTGCCTCTGTTCACTGGCTGCTACCAGATGCTTAACCGACTCAGACCCGAACGGCTCTACAACTACATGAAGAATGTAAGTTTGTGGAACAAGTGTACCGGTGAGAAATGAACAGAATGTGACAAAATTGAACAGAATATGACAAGAGGCGAGAATCTCAAAAGTAAAATTTTAGACTGTCAAGGCACTGGATTACCCTGGTGGTATCCCAACAACTTTGCATAATTCGGGACAGCAGTGGGACCTACCGAATGGATGGGGGCCTTTGAACCACATGGTGATTGAAGGATTGCGCAAATCCAGAGATCCAGAAATGCAGGAGGCTGCTTTCCAATTGGCTGACAAATGGGTCAGAGGCAACTACCGCGTTTGGCAAGAGACAAAACAAATGTTCGAAAAGGTAATGTTTCACTCTGCTTTCTTATAAACAAGAAAAGTTCGTTTAATTAGTATGTACACACACTGAATCGATTAATAGGTTTCAGTACGATGTTGAAAACGCAATTCCAAAGCCGGGGACAGGTGGCGAGTATGAGAATCAGGCAGGCTTCGGATGGACGAATGGAGTGATTCTGGATCTGCTGCATTCCTATTCAGACAGACTCAGCTTTTCTGGCACTCAGACACCCTCCACCACCACTGAGAGCATTGCAAATTCAAATCGTCTCAGCTCGATTCTCATTCTTCTGGTTTTTGCCTTGCTCGTTGTGACAGAGAGTCTGATGTAAACATACATGTACAAAGATGTTTCTTTTAAAACAAATTGGACACTGTCTGTCAGAAAACCAGTTAAAAGGCCCCTCCTCAGCGCGGGACTGTTTCATGATGTACAGTACCTACATACATAGTGGTTGTAATGTAAATGCTAAAAGTACACATACCTACGTTTTGTTCTGAACAATGTATTCAAAAAGTTGGCCTTGACAAAATTTCGTGATAAAATTAGACTAAAACGACAAATACTAGCAAGTGAACCATCAGACATCTTAAGTTAAGCATGAGATGAAACATTACACGCCGAATGTCAACTTTTGGTTCAATACAGATAGAGTAAGAAGCATGTTTCATTACGTGCTTACTAGTGTTTCCGATTCCTAACAGAATTCTTGAGATAAAATAACCATTAACTGCTTACTCAGCCTTCAGAAGAGAATAACTTGCTATTAATTTGCTTGGTACCCAAATTCTGAAATTAAATTTGATACAAATTTGATATTTTATATGAATCAAATATAAATTTGCTAAAATCAATACTCAATTCCTTAGGAAACAGCTCAAACCTGTGTCGTGTCAGTTCAAAATGAGTTGAACTTTCTTCAGATGGCGACAAATGGTCTACAAATTAGCATTTAATGAGTTGGTATTTTTACTACAAGCATGAACAAGGTCATCTTTGGAGTGAACTTGTTGTTTTGTAGCCAGACTTTGGTTAGAGAAGCTGCCAAACCAAACAAATTTATATCAAATTTCTATGCCAATTTTACGAAATTTAATATAATTTTAATTTGTTTGACAGTAATCGTGAGAAATTCAATTAGTTATTAAATTGCCATTTACTTGTTAATTTTGTCCGAAACAATTTAAATTTGAATTTGATCAGAAACACTACTGCTTATATAACCTCAACACCAGGCTCTTTGAACTGAGACAGTTGAAATCTATAGGTAGCTGATCAAACAGAGAAATGAAATTGAATACCATTTAGTTGGCTTAGCAATACATTACACAGACAGGCCGATATTTTATCCCAGTGCGTGCCATCTATCCCCGTCACCTGTAAGCACAATCTACTAGAACAAATCACTCGAGGTGGCAGCTGTAAAATCGATTTTGGCTAAGTTAGCCAGTTTTAAAGCCAGCAACAACAGGTAGTTGGGCGACGAGTGAGAGAGGAGAGGAGGCAGTTTAAACACTCTGCAGCTGTCTCAGAGCCGACCGGCGGCCCAGCTGCCAGGCCTCTTGCAGCCCAAAATCAGCAGCTTCTAGAGCTCTAGAAGTAGTCCGACCACAACAAACCAAGATGACTGTCAGTTACTCGGACAAGTCCTTCTTGCTGCTCCTGAAAATGTGGAGGGGCTCGGTGTGGCGAGCGATTTGGATGGAGTATCTGATCTTCTTGGTGGCCTACTTTGCCATCAACATGGTCTACAGATACGGTAGGTATGCACAGGTTTGAGAATGAGCTATGTAAATTTTTGGGTATTATCAGGGTTGTGAGGTGTGTTTTTTCTTTTTTTTCCAGAAAAAGTAGCTAATTTATGTCATTTTTCAGTTAAAAATCGACTTTTGAGATGTATAGTGGGCTAGACTGACTCGAAAGGGTTGGAAAAAATAACAGAAAATAGCAAATTTGGCAATCTAAAACAAAAAGGCAAACTGCTGTAAGAAAACTTGCATATAGCGTTTATTGATGGAGCCTGTCAGGGACTGTTTCATGCTTGTTTTGTGATTTATGTCTATGTAAGACGTGTATTTATGCTCTGAAAAGATTCAGGAAGGCGCTAGAAAGCGTTAGGAATCATAAAACCAGGCTAGGTTACTCAGAACTTGAGGAGGAGTTTTTTCGCTATTTTGGAAAAAAAACGAAAAAACTAGAAAAATCAAGCCGAGCTTTTTATTGGAAAAATATACATCCCTGACCCTGGTATTTATTTATTTATTAGTTCTTTATTTATGTAGCAGCCAAATTCCCACAAGATGAGAAAATTTGTTTTACTGATACTGATACTAAGGGAGATTTAACTAAAAAGTGAAACGAACAGTCAATATAGGAGAGTGTATAAATAAAATGAAATAACTAACACGGTGACAATAGTAAAATCGAAAATTTTGCTAAAAAATTTAGCACATATTGCATATTATCTTCTCGCAGGAATCTTTCTCAAATCGGCATTCAGAGTTAAGAGATAAATAGAAATTTCTTTGCGACCATGTCTTTCTTTCTTTAGGCCCCAGCCCATGTAAGTCGAATCGAAACCAATATCATCTAAATTTGAACTTGCTTACCCTTGAGGCCTTGAGGGCAACGGGAAGTACACCATACGCAAACTGGCAAAATGCCTAAGTCTTCGATGGTTTAAAATGTCATTGAAACTTTAGCTTGTGTAAAAAACTCTTTGAGTCGAAATTAAAACGCTTCTGCCATTGCTGTCAGCATTACATAACACATTTCTATGCTTTAAACCTTTGATCTGACAGTTTTACAGCGTAGTATGCAAATGTAGTATAAATGGCGAGAATTGTAGTATAAAGTAGTATAATTTTGAGCTAGTAGTAGGGTAGTAGTAAAGAGGTCAGGTAACAGGGTAGGTACAAATTATCTTTTTGAAACATGCCTTTTATATTACGTAGCGATCATGTTATATTTGTGCCACCCACCAACTGGAAATGCAGATCGAATATTTAGGAATGGACGAAGACCACAGGAATAACTTCGAGCGACTGGTGGTTTCATTCGACAAATGGATTAAGAACATACCGATTCAATTTTTGCTTGGCTTCTACGTAGCTAAAGTGGTTAGCCGGTGGTGGGAACAGCTCAACTATATCTCTTGGCCCGACAAATTTCTCATCTTCATCGTTGCCAATATTCAGGTCTGTTTGTTGTTGAAAACTGAGGAAAATGTGCAAAACACGTAAAATGTGTAAAAATGTGCAAAACATGTAAAATGCGTAAAATGTGCAAAACATGTAAAATGTGTAAAAATGTGCAAAACATGCAAAATGTGTAAAAATGTGCAAAAGTTCAGCAATTGGACGACGAAGCCAAAAAGATCAGACGAACCTTTGCTCGCTGGTGCAACTTACTTGTGGTGCTGGTTTGGAAGGAGCTGAGCGTAAAAATCAAGAAACGTTTCCCAACCAATCGGCACGTTGTTGCTTGCGGTTTAATGACAGAGCACGAGTACGAATTGTTCCACACAACTACGAAAGCTCACGGTAGATGGTTTCTGCCAGTCAGTTGGATGGTGAACTTGTTGGCTGAGTCAGTTTGCAGTGGTTTTATGCCTATTTTACGTGAGCACTTGTTTAGCTGTAAACAGAAAGGAATGTTTACCGATTATGCCTACCAGAAACTGGTTGGAGAGTTGTACGCGTTTCGAGTTAATGCTGCCATGCTTACCATGTACGATTGGATCAATATTCCTTTGGTCTATACACAGGTGGGGTTTGTTAATTACGCATCTTGAGCTAAAATTTGAAAACATCTATGTTTTGTCACGCTACCTGATTTTCATTCATTGATTTCCCGATATTATCGGTAATCCCGGTATTTCTCTGTAATCCCGGTTTTCCCTTATCCCGGTATTGCCCTCCGGGTTACATAAGGTCAGGTCATGAGTACAGTATACATGTATAATATATCCCGATGGAGATAGGGTTGGAAGGTCTGGCACCGACCGGGGGTATGAACCCTAATTCCATTTGTTTCTGAGAAGCTCAACAATCGCAGAAAAAAAAACAGCAAAAAACATTCAATAATCGCTCGGATACAGCTGAAATCTATAGGCGAGTTTAGGAATTTTAGTGTCTGAAGTTCTAAGAAACAACAAAAATTTGCTGAAATTTACCTGCCACCAAAATCGAGGGCGGGTGTCGAGAAAATCGTCTGGGGGCCCGATGGCGGAGCTGGTTGCCGCATCGTTGGCTCAGTGGGTAGCTCGCTGCCTCTGAGTCACGGCGGCCCCTGCATCCCTAGCGGTTGTAGTGGTTCATCATCTCGGCGCGGCAAGTTTCTTGCTGCAAAGAGTTGGTCGTCGGCACAACGCTCCACCCAGGCCACCGAAAGCTGGTTACAGCGAGTAGGTAAAATGGGAACCAACTGGATCTGCCATTGCACCGAAGCCGCTCCTATACCATGCGGCGTTGGAGGGAAGATCAACGACGTCAGGAGCCGTCTGGCAAACCAGCAATAAGGCCAATACCGGTTTAGTGCATATTGCCGGGCGGCCGTTGGGAGCTGTCGGCACCATGACGTCACCACGCCAGGCACTGTCTTAGTACCTGGCGCGCCCATCAGCATGGCCAGAGTGGCTGGCAGTGAAAGAAGGGCAAACGTCCGAGATGATGAACACAACGGGGGTCGCGCAATGGACTGCAGAGGGTCTGAGCGTAGGGCCGTAAGGCCCACCCCTCACATCGGATCGGATCGGATCGGGGGAGCTGGTTGACCTAAGTCGGGTGGGGGCGGACCCCCTATTACACGTACTGTAACTACGTAGAAGATGTATGTGAAAAGTTGTGAGCTCGAGAGTTTTTAGGTGGCAACAATAGGCACGTACGGTTATTTTCTGTTTTGTTTGATCGCTCGACAATCGCTCACCAATTCGTCCACCCATGCTGGAGACGATTACATAGATATTTGGTTTCCCGTCTTCACAACGCTCGAGTTCATCTTTTATATTGGCTGGCTGAAAGTGGGAGAGAATCTCAGGTCAGTTCACTTTGTTTAGGTAGAGAAGGAAGAGAAGTCGTGTTTCATGGACTCTAAGTAAGTAAGTAAGTTTATTTAGTTAACAATTACTATGAGCCTTACCAGGGTTGTATATTTTTCCGAAAAAAACAAAACCTCGGCCTGTTTTTTTTCAGTTTTTTTCCGGTTTTTTTCGGTTTTTTCCAAAATCGCGGAAAAAACTCCAGCTCAAGTTCTGAGTACCCTAGCCTGGTTTTATGATTCCTAACGCTTTCTAGCGCCTTCCTGAGTCTTTTCAGAACAGAAATACCCGTCTTACATAGATATAACACAGGAAACAGGCATGAAACAGTGCCTGGTAGGCCCAATCAATAAACGCTATATGTAAATTTTCTTACAGCAGTTGGCCTTTTTATTTAAAATTGCCAAATTTGGTCTTTTCTGTTGTTTTTCTAAGAGTTTTGAGTTAGTCTGGCCTATTATACATGGCAAAAGTTCATTTTTTAACTGAAAAATGACATAAATTAGCTATTTTTAGCTTGAGTTTTTTTCCACGATTTATGTTTTTTTCCGACCCTTCGATAAAAAAACCGGTTTTTTTCGGAAAAAAACGGAAAAAAACACCGAAAAAACACACCTCACATCCCTGAGCCTTACTAAACAGAAGCTACTCCATTTTGAGCTGTAGGTTCTCCATAAATGTGATTGGAAAATGAAAGTGCGAAAAAGTGATTGGCCGACGAGTCACATGTCAATCACGCTTTTTTGTCAGACAATGCACAATGCTGCACGCTTTTTTGAAAATTTCAGTGAATGCAAAAACATTCACTTCGTGATTGATTACCATTTTTAGGCACGCGTTGCATGCAGGGATGCCTACCATACCAAAATTTTATTAGTACTAAAATCAATCTTTGAATGTAGTACTAGTACATACCATACCAAACCAAATTCAAAACAGTTCCTTCTATTCTATACTACACCATACAATATCAAAACCAAACGCCTTTACCACATAATTTTAGTACTAGAATTATGATTTTGGTAAGGCGTTTATATTTTAGTACTAGCTTGTTGACTATATTTATAACACTTTTCAAATGCGTGAAAACATATTCCCAATCCTTTCTGCATGTTTTGATTCTAAAAAACTCAAGAAAGGTGGATTCAGCATAATTTTCAAAGACTTCTATGACATTATCACAGCAAACTACCACTACTGTACCAAATTCATACCAAAATCATACCAACCAAGTTAAAACTGAATTAGCTAGTACTCTACCATACCATATCAAATTCAAATTGCCAAGTTTATACTATACCATACCATATCAACTTCAAAGTGTGAATTTGGTAGGCATCTCGGTTTGCTGCATGTCCCTACGGCCAGGCACGCAAAAATTTCTGCGTCTAAGATAAAAACTGCTAGTAAGTAAAGGAGGCATTTTCCCAATAATACCTGTTTTCCAAATTGAGCTATTTTCTGTAAACAAGAAATTTACAAATTTTTAAACTTTTTGAAGTGAATACTGAAGTGTACCGAACTTTCAGATGTCCATTCGGCGAGGATGACGATGATTTTGACATGAATTATGTGCTGGATCGGAATATTCTGGTCGGAAACATGTTGGTCGATGAGTTGTTCCAGCAACGGCCCACCCCCGAGAAGGTCAGTTTTTATTTAGTATACTTTTGTACCTAAGGTATAGATTAGAAAACATATTTAGCTTTGTCAGTTTAAATGTATGTATGTATATACTACAGTCAGGCACTTAACACCGTTTATGGTACCGACACCATATAAAGTGCCGGTACCATATATGGTACCGGTACCTAGGGTAGTGGTACCATATATGGTACCCCACCTACGGGGCCTGTGATGGTACCATATATGGTACCCCTACCTCCGCATTGGTGCCGGTACCAGTACCATATAGTACCACTCTGTTCAGATTTCGTACCATACAGTATATGTATGGTAGTGTTACCATATATGGTACCGGCACCTTATATGGTGTCGGTACCATAAACGGCGTTAAGTGCCTGACTGTACTAAGTAAAGCCACTGGAGTACTGTTGTCTTTCAAAGGACCCCTACTGGGACGAGCGCGAGCCGATGTTGCCACACACTTTGGCTTCGTGGAAAGTGCGAGACGCGATTCCGAATTGGCGCTTGTACAAATACAAACTGCCCCAGTCTCTGACCGAACCCTACGTCTCCAAAGCATTGGAACACCACGAAAAGGCCAAATCCAAGAAGAACCCGGAGCCTCGCCCGGCTGGAGAGAAAACCGAACTCGAACTGCAAAAGCTTGCGTGAACAATATGCAAATCTCTTTTTTCTTTGTTTTTGTATGCTCAGCTGTAAGGAAAGAATGTATAGGCTCTGCAATGATTTAGGTTCATGCTAGGCTCATGTACAGCCAGTTCTATGAAATACTATTCAATCTATCTAAAGTGTTTTGCTAATCGAGCGAAAGTTATGTACTGTATTTCTGTACTTTCTCTCTAGTTTGTCTATATTTTCTTTCCAGTTCTTGTTCACTGTTTGCTTTTGACAGCTACAAAAGCCAGGTAATCATAGATGCTATATAGATACAGTTTGTATGTACTATGTACTACTGCAAGTTTACTGCAGCATAAGAGGCGTTGCAAAAAAAAATCGGGCAGGGGGCGGCGGATGGATTTTTTGACCCGCCATTTTTATTCGCTGATCTGAACCACTAAAGTGTGGATATTGCAAAACCCAGTCGGTTAGGCTCGGGGCCCAACCATTCCGGAGAAATCGGCGCCCAAAGTTGAAAAACCATGCTTTTTCGCGTCCGCCGATTTTTGACCGACTCCCATTTTTGACCGGGTGCCGTAAGCGCATTTTTAAAGTAATCCTCACCAAAACTGGAACATTTATAGAATCAATGACGCTCTTTCATTTGCACCTATCGACGTCAGAGTCCGATTGTAATTGCCGATAATTTGACAAGCAGTTTTTTGCAGAGATTAGGCCGAAAATCACGTGTTCAGAAATACATATGTTTCACTAGCGTGGCATCGAGCTATCCGGCTATAAATTTAACACAAAATAGCGCATCAAATGTGCTTTCGAAAACTGGTTTCAAATTTTTTGGATCTCTTCCAGTTTTGAAGTTATGGCCCTTCAAACTTTAGTGTCACACACGGTCATTTTTTCCCTTTTTAAGATGTTAGGTAATGACATTTCTGGAACTGGACTGTTTCGAAGGCATTACATTGTCAACAAAGCGTTGTAATAATATAATATAACATTGTAAATTCAGTCCCGACACATGTGCTATTGTTATGGATGCTTTCTTTAATCACGCCAAGCTGCAGTCCTGGTGGTCAGCATGTCTTGAAGATTTTCATTGGCCTTTAATTTGGTAGCCCGATCTGGACTGGTTGCGCTTTCTCCAGCCTTCACTGCTTCACTGCTTCAGAAGCCTTCACTGCTTCACAACTGATGGCATTTTCCTCGCCCTTTAAAGCACACCCAGTTGCAACCTTTTCCATTGGCACTGACTGCTCTGGTAATTTATTCTTGAGGTCATAGTAGCAAGTGTGGCACAGCATTTCACCAAGTGGGATATGCTGACCTGAGATCATACATGGGCCGGAAAAATGGGATTGCGGGTAGTCAAAATCCGAAAATTCGGGGGTGGGGCTGGCAGTGTAGGGGCGGGGTCGCGGCGATTTTGGTGGTTGGGGTCAGGAACAAAAGTCGGCTTCAGGTGGGTTGGTGGGGTCGTTTGGGGATTGAGCCCAAGTTGCGGGTGGGCAAACCCCCCGGAAGCCCCGCGGCCCATGTATGCCTGAGATGTTGTAGTTGCCCCACAGCATTGACAAACCAAGTGCTTGAAAACCTCTTGGTTTTTGACTTTGCGATCGTTTGCACAGTAACCAGAAGGTCGGCGTCCAATTCCATATTGGTCAAAGCGGTGTGAAGGACAGATGGTCCAATGAGACACCTTCTCTGGAATGTTGGAATTGTGAAGAAGCAGTTCACCCTCAGTCACTGAGCCCACAATTCCTAGAAAGAACATAAAGCTATTGATCTGACCTCTCAGACTACATAGTTTGAGCGAATCCATTCTATATATTAATTTGCGTCTGTTAATTCACTGATCTGCTAGTTTTATACATAAAATTATGAAATTCAGAAGATGAAACGGTATACCAAACAATTTAATCAATTTAATGCATGCGTCTCCATTTTCCAGATTTAGTAATTTTACAGTGATTATTGGCCTTTTTTTGGGAAATCGGCATCTCCACAAGACGATTTTGAACGATTTTTAGTTAAAATCCGGCTTTCAACTTTTCTGACAAAATACCAGATGCCAGACCTGCATTTTGTGAATTCCTATACCTGAACCTGATGCCTGATTGTGTTTTTGAAATACCTGTACCTGATCCCTTATCAGGTACTTCCTCAACCAACACCTGGCCAAAGTAGCTAAATAATTCATGAGATTTAGGCCAGCGCAGCAAGTTTTGACTGAATAAACTTGAAGCATGTAATAAAACTGTGCCAAAAATCGCTAAATTAAAAGGCAAAACGACAGCAATCATATATGAGCCGGAAAAATCAGTAGGGGGCCCGGAGGGCATCTCAGGAATCGGTCCCAAAAATTCCAAAAATCGCCTATTTTGCCTTAAAAACAGAAAAAAATTCGGTGAGGGGGAACGATCGACTGAGGGGGAATATAAACTCGCCTCCGGCCCATGTATGACAGCAATAATATATGTATGTATATTAGGTTTCTAAGAAATCTTGAGAAATCACCGCGCTACTACTAGGCGTTGGTTAGCACTGCTTTACTGTACGTACATATAAAAAAGGGGTACCATGCTCTTTTTTGCATAGGATGCTGTATCGGTGGTACAGGTGCCGAGAGTAACCAGTTCGTCGGCCCTGTGTTTAGTGTGCTTCTTGCTGGGACCACACTGTCCTGTCAACCGAACAAAACTGCATCGTATGACTATAAAGTGCTGTGTTTAAAAGTGTAAATGATAGCATCAGGACCCTACATCCAGGCAACCTATCAGAATAATAATAGTAATCAATACCTTCGGCTATTTGGTGTTCATGCAGGTAGACACTCCACTCAAATCAAAACAGCAATGAGATAGCGGTGGATTTTCCTTCCTCAGCCAATAGCGTTTGCAGTGTGCCTAGTTTAAGAAGTCACAAGCAAGTACGACTACGCCTTCACAACCATAATAATTTCAGGATGTGTCGGCAGTTAATTTACAAAGCCAGATTATATTATAACGCTTCAACAACGATTTTACAGCACGGCAGTGCTCAAATTGCCATTACCTAACGTGCTAAAAAGGGAAAAATGGCCGTGCGTGACACTAAAGTTTGAAGGGCCATAACTTCAAAACTGGAAGAGATCCAAAAAATTTGAAACCAGTTTTCGAAAGCACATTTGATGCGCTATTTTGTGTTAAATTTATAGCCGGATCGCTCGATGCCACGCTAGTGAAACATATGTATTTCTGAACACGTGTTTTTCGGCCTAATCGCTGCAAAAAACTGCTTGTCAAATCGGCAATTACAGTCGGACTCTGACGTCGATAGGTGCAAATGAAAGAGCGTCATTGATTCTACAAATATTCCAGATTTGGTGAGGGTTACTTTAAAAATGCGCTTACGGCAGCTGGTCAAAGATGGGAGTCGGTCAAAAATCGGCGGACCGGAAAAAGCATGGTTTTTCAACTTTGGGCGCCGATTTCTCCGGAATGGGTGGGCCCCGAGCCGAACCGACTGGGTTTTGCAATATCCACACTTTAGCGGTTCAGATCAGCGAATAAAAATGGGGGGTCAAAAAATTCCATCCGCCGCCCTCATAAGGCAACCTGCCCGATTTTTTTTTTGCAGCGCCTCATAAACGCTACTTCCGGAACAACATTACTATGAAAATCTGTTCATTTAATCAGTGAGACCAAAACTTCTAAATTTTCTGAATTACTAATCAGTATTCAAAAACGCAATACCGTTGTCAAGTAAATTTAAATTAAAATCAAATTAAATTCGAAAACAATTTACTTACGAAGAGTAAATTAAATGGCAAGTAAATTAAAATAAAATTAAATCTCTGACAAAAATGACGAAGCAAGTAAAAAGTAAATTAAATTAGATTGAAAAGGCCGAAAATTTTACTTTCAATTTGCTTCTAATTTGCTTCACTGACCATTCGATCTGTGGTTGTTGTCGGCTATCGCAAGCTACTTGCTGTTATTCTGTGCTCTTTCTGTCTGTCTATTTCACTGAACCACATATGCTCTCCATATTGAAAATACATCTACTGTGCTGCAGATTTCGAGTAACCACCGATGCGTGAAAGCGCGTTTGTTGCATAAAAATGAAATCTGTCATTGAATAAGAGCATTAGGAATCTATTAGCTTTCCGTCTGCTGTTCCTGTACTGTTTCTGGTTTGGCGAATTAACAGTTGTACAGTATGGTATCTGCTGTTCCTAGAAAACAGTAATTAAAAGGCATTAAATGATGAACAACTGCGTTTTGCCGAGAACACGACGACACTATTTGAAGAGGTTAACAAAACGATGGAGTTAGATTTCATAGTGTTTGCAGTTTAGCGGAAATCGGTACTCAGATATTCAATCATTTTAGGGTCTTTTTCATAAATTTTTGTATGGAAAAGTAAATTAGAATTTAATTAAAAGTTGAAAGTAAATTAAAATCAAATTAAATTGTTGGTAAACTGGGGCAAGTAAATTAAAAAGTAAGTAAATTATTTTGTGGAGGCGCAAGTAAATTAAAAAGCAAGTAAATTCCTCAACTAATTTACTTGACAACGGTAAAACGCAATCAAACATATGCTGTGACTGTACTCGATAACACAAAGCAAAGGGAGACTGATCGAGGGACATGCTGAGATGCTGCGGCTCTACAGATATTTCTGGTGTTGAGATGGTCCAGGAGGACAAACAAGCATTGCTTGACGATTTGAAGAGGCTTTCTTTTCGTTATCCTGCGTTGTTTGAGATGGCTACGAGGAGGAGAAGGAGAAAAGATAGTGAGGAACAGGAAGAGGGCAATGAGAAGGAAGAAAATGAGAAAGAAAGTTATGTGAAGTGAAGTATGATTTTTAGAAGTTAAAGGATGTTAAACAGAAGAAGGATGGTGAAGAAGAAGTCAAGGATGAAGAGAAGGAGAGTGAGGGAGGAGAATGAACAGAAGGAGAATGAGAATGAAAAGAAGAAGGAGGCAGAGAGGAAAAGCATGCTAGAGAAGAGTTCTATGTCAGTTTTACCGATGACAAGAAGCCAGGTGAAGGTCAGATTACCATACACAAACAGTTCTTAAAATGAGTATTTTTACCTTATATGGTGCCATAAATGGCGTAAACTGCCTGTCTGTGTTAAGGATAGCCCTTTTAAGAATTCATTTGAGCATACATCTTTATACAGCAGTTCCTTTCTTGCGCGAATCTATCACAATGGCCGTTTTTCTTTTGGGCGCCGTCTCCAAAAACTCGGCACTCAACTTAATTCTGGTCTCCACCAAGTTTTCGGTCGTTTCTTCTTTACCACTAAGACAACAGATTTTCAATAGGAGCGGGCTCAATTCTTTCCGAACAGTCGGGTTGAACTTGTAGTAAATAAAGATCCGAATGGCACTGGCGAACATGAACATGAAATTCAGGGCATCTGCGCAGGTCTCGTAGGCAGAATTCCTAAAAAGACTAAAGACTGAGGCACAGCGAGTGCTCCGTTATATGCAAATTTTACCAGCCGGACTCATTGGTAACCAGCGACTGGGCCCAGTTTTCTAGAATGGTTAGAACGATATGCACCGAATTGCAGAGAAGGTGGGTGGCAGCAATCACTGCGGTGGTCGAAATGGCGTGTTGTTCCTTCACTGACACCATTCGCAGATCGGTTTCCAAGTTTGTCGATAGGGTCTTGGCTATGACCGTTAACTGGGTCTAAATGCCTATAGTTAGTCTGGTTGTAATGGTTATTCGTATGTCTGTGCTATTTTGTAAAACCTGCTTAAATGCAACATGCAATGTAAAACTTAAATTTGCTGTGCCTATTTGGGCCAAGCGTTTTATGTTAGCAAACAAAAAACGCGCTTGCACAGTTCTTTCTAATCTGAATGAAACATACATTCTTTCTAAAACTTATAAAATCATTAAAAATATTTTAGCCGCTCAATGATCAGGTCTCATTTGGACCAGCCAACCTACCACATTACGAATTAATTTATTAATTTGCTTTATTTCTAAGTACGTATAGTGTAAAAAACCATTTACTTTACAAACTTGTTGTATATGAAACTGGCTTACATTCCTTCTCTCCTTGTTATCCACCAAATGTCTGATAGTTGTTTGTCTTCGGAGTCGTCTACCTCTCAGATGTGCCACTACCGACAGGTTGATGGCCAACAAGAGAACGAAGGGCACACAAACTTGCGAGACAGTCACTACCAACTCGTAACGTCTGTAGATATTGTGGCTGGCGAGCTCAGAGGGCCAAATTTCCATTTTACGGAAATAGTCTGGACACTGAGCATGTCGATAAATGTACATTGCCCAGTAGGTAGGCAATCTCAGAGCTGTGCTTAATAGGATCAGAAGAACGCTGATAACTCCTCGCCACAAGCAGGAATGCACTAATCTGAAATGTCAGCAGCTTTTTACTCTCAAAGGCACTCAGAAATTATTCATTCTTTATGCTTCAACAGTAGCTTGATATGCCAAATAGGGGGCGTGCAAAAATTACGTAATGGTATTTTTGCCCATTTTCGGACCCCCCCTCCCCCCTGATAATCGCCCGTAATAATTTCCTGCCCCCCTCCCCTAATTACGTAATAATTTGGCTACCCCCCCCCCCGAAATTTCAATTTTTTGAAGAGTTAGAGCCGAAAATTTTCCGTTCAATTCTATGTAAAATGACGTTCTTATTAAAATAGCATCTGTATACAGTAACAATTGATAGTTATCTTAGTTTTCTTCATTGATGAGCTACAACTACGCACATGTACGTATAGTCTTAGTTTTACATAGATAGAAGCCATCATTGGATGGCGACGGATTGTATTGGAAGTGTTTTATACTGGGTTTTAGGGCTGCTTCAATATTGCTTGACTGATAATCGATAGTCATAAACCAGAGTTCGTGCGGGACCCGAAAGGTCAGGGAATTTGGTATCCAGTCAGGGAAAAATAGCAGTAGAATCCTCTCTCGCCCAAAGGGCCCTGTCAGAGCTTTGCACACCACCCTTTTGAAAATGGGACTTCTGACTTTCCACAACTACTACAACTTAACAGAATGCCGGTTAAATGCGTTTTTCAGAGCAAATTTTTAAAAATTCTGAGCCTTGTTAGAATGTTGTCACTCTGATTGGTCAGGGAAATTTGACTTTGTTCAGCGAATTTTGCTCGGAAAAAGCCGCACGAACCCGGTAAAAGATCGAGTCGTTAAGTGTTATACCCTTATATACTCTTAATAAGATGTCAAAGGTCACTTTTGCCATTTAGCATTTGAAAAATAGGAAAGCCCTGACGTAAACGGTAGCTACCTTCTCTAATCTAAACGTTCATCTAAGTGAAATCGAGAAAATTTAAGCCCAATGGCTTCAAATCGAGACTACAAGTACATGTACTACACATCAAAACAATTAAAATTATGGCCACTAGTGATTTCTGCACTTTAAAAAATTACGTAATGAAGTCGCCAACCCCCCCTCCCCCCACCGTAATGAATAGTAATCTTTTGGCGAACCCCCCCTCCCCCCTCATGCCAGTACGTAATTTTTGCACGCCCCCATACAGAATAGATAAAAAAAATGTCCCATCGCTTTTTCGGCCTTCACTCAAACGTTTCGTTCTCAGTCACTTCTTTACCGATTTGGCTCAAATTTTCAGCAAAAATTAACAACATGGTTGGCTAAATATTCTGCAAGTGTGGTGCCAAAATTCCGACTCATACTGGTTTTGTGACCCGAAAACTAGGAATGATGGTGGTCCACGCAAATTTAATTTTTTTTCGGTAATACAAGGAGTACAGGCCTGAAACTTGCAGGAATGATTGGTGTTGCTATTGGGCATAACATACTAAGCGGGCAGCCCTGTAGCTCAAAGGGCACTAAAATGGGGGAATTTCAAAAACATGAGTGAAAATCCCATAGTTAAGAAATCTGCACCGGCTAGAATCAAAGCACTGAATCTGTTGTTAATCAACATAGATTGTAGCAGGAAGTTCGACAAATAAATGAACCTGGTATTTAAGCTCTGTTCCACAACATAGTAACCATCCCTGCAGCGTTTTTTGAAAATTGAAAATCTTTAGAATCGTCATTTTGCTGGTTTTACAAAGAAAAGTCATATTTCGTCATGTTTTTGAAATTCCCCCATTTAGTGCCCTTTGAGCTACAGGGCTGCCCGCTTAGTATGTTATGCCCAATAGCAACACCAATCATTCCTGCAAGTTTCAGGCCTGTACTCCTTGTATTACCGAAAAAAATTAAATTTGCGTGGACCACCATCATTCCTAGTTTTCGGGTCATAAAACCAGTTTGAGTCGGAATTTTGGCACCACACTTGCAGAATATTTAGCCAACCATGTTGTTAATTTTTGCTGAAAATTTGAGCCAAATCGGTAAAGAAATGACTGAGAACGAAACGTTTGAGTGAAGGCCGAAAAAGCGATGGGACATTTTTTTTGCTATCTATACTGTAGTAAGTGAAAGTAGCCTAAATAGTTGTGCTCTGAACAGTGGAAACCACACGAACTGCAGGGTTTCCAAAAGTTTCCCTTTATCTACATCACAGATTTCCTCCGAACAACAATTTCGACTTTCATTGCAGCAATTGCAGCATTTCAAACAGAAGCGTAGCATTCCTTTGTTTTTGACAAATTTTTCATAATCTGAATTAACTGCAACTACGGTCATAAAGGGGTCCAGGGGCTTCGCACAAGCAGGGGGGTTGAAAATTTTAAAAAAGCTCGAAAACGCCTGGAAATGCATTTTAGCACGTTCTATTCAACAGAATGATAAAAGTCGCTATTTTAAGGCTGCAAATGCTGTTTTTAAAACCAAGCAAAAAATTACAAAAAGGCATTGAAAACAATGATTTCTCTTAAAGCTCAGCAGCAGAAACGCCAAATTCGGTTACAGTAGGAATTCTAACCGAATTTTAAGCTAACAATTACCGGAGTTTTCCACCTATAAGACCGGGTCTTATAATGACCGGAAAATGCCTAAATTTGGGGCCACATTTTTGCACCAGTTAGACCCGCGTATTGTAAGTGGAAAATCTATATTTTACAATTATAACTCGATGTTCTGCATGAAAAGCATGACATACACTTGTTTTGATCTTTGCAGCAACACTGTACGTTTAAAGTCTGAATAGCTCAGTTTTTAACAAGTTTTGAAAACTTAGGCAACTTCGAAGTTCCAAAGCTTGCATCAGCTATCTAAACCTATCAAATCAAGAATTTTACCAAGATTACGCAGGTTTTAGAACGATTCTTGAACGACCTCAGTTCAAAACTCCATATTCATTAGTTATCCTGTAAAAAATATACACTAAAACACACCATTCTGAGCTTAGACCCGGCTCTTATAACCGGAGGGGTCTTATAGGTACTGTTGCTAAGTAAATTATAATTATAATTTTAATTATATTTTTTAGAAATTTACTAATACAAGTATATTAGTTGGTAAGTAAATTATAATTAAATTAAATTTCTACGAAAACAGGAAAAGTTAATTATAATTATAATTTGTTAATTATACTTACCAAAACTAATTTACTTAATTTACTTAAAATATACTTAATTTACTTACACAAGCCTATCTATTGCTGAACCTTTTTGGCAGCATGCAAGTGCTGCATGAGTGTCTGCTTTTGGTATCTATACCTTTCAATGGCAAATCATACTTACAGTAGTACAGTTTTCCGTCCGCACGAATACCACATTTCATCTTTGGGCTTGTTTCTCTTAATCTCCCAGAAAACAAACTACTCCAATTTATCCGCGGAGCTAAGAGTGGATCTTAGGTACTTTTCAGCCATTTTGTTATGCGATAGCCTAGTGTTCAGTCTCATAGGCATTGTGGGTTGTGGATGCCAGCTGAACCTGACTGGAAAGCTACTTGAGATTGAGGTTTTAATGCTGACGAACTGTCACTGTTGACAGACATGGGCTATCATTTCTTCTGAGGAGTGATAAATTTTCGAATTCTGATGGGCCTGGCTTGAGGGTGTAGAGGCGGTTGATTGGGGGTTGAGAGAATGGTAAGCCAAAAAGTCCGATTGTTCGCTAGAATTATGGTTTGTTGGCTAATTTTTCGTTTAAGTTCGTTGAAATAAGCTAGTATGAGCTCATTCACACCTAACCTAGGCATACTTTTTAGCATAATATTCTTTGGAAAAATCCTGAAGGAGTAGCGAAGCGATAGCCTGAGGGGCGGTAGCTCAGAGTTTGAGGCAGGGATGTGAGGTGGGAAAAAAACACCGGAAAAAAACTGTTTTTTTCCGGAAAAAAACCGGTTTTTTTCCTAAGGGTCGGAAAAAAACATAAATCGCGGAAAAAAACTCAAGCTAAAAATAGCTAATTTACGTCATTTTTCGTTTAAAAAATGGACTTTTGCTATGTATAATAGGCCATACTGACTCAAAACTGTTAGAAAAACAACAAAAAAGACCAAATTTGGCATGAAAAAACAAAAATGCAAACTGCTGTAAGAAAATTTGCATATAGCGTTATTTATGGAACCTGTCAGGCACTGTTTCATGCCTGTTTCGTGATTTATATCAATGTAACACGTGTATTTCTGGTCTAACAAGACTGAGGAAGGTGCTAGAAAGCGTTAGGAATCATAAAACCAGCCTAGGATACTCAGAACTTGGGCTGGAGTTTTTTTCCGCGATTTAGGAAAAAAACCGGAAAAAAACCGGAAAAAAACTGGAAAAAAACAGGCCGAGGTTTTTTTCGGAAAAATATACAACCCTGGTTTGAGGTAGGTAAACCCCCTCGCCCTCAGCTCCCTTTGTCCATGTCTGTTGTTGACTAAACCTGTGACAACCTTGTTTGGTTTTCATTCTAGGTATGGCATCCTTGCTTAGTTGGAAGCAAAGCTGAGGGTGTCAGCCGCCAAAATCAGGCCTATTTTAAATATACTTAGTGTACTTAATTTAATTAAATGTGGTAAGTAAATTATAATTTAATTATATTTCTCTCAGATATGGTAAGTAAATTTTAATTTAATTATATTTCTCTGGGCATGTGGTAAGTAAATTATAATTTAATTATATTTAAAATAAATTTACTTAGCAACAGTACTTATAGGTGGAAAACTCCGGTAGTGAATTCTGACCGGTTTGTTTGTTGGTACTGGAGCCGGTACCAGGTACTCGTATCTGAGGCCAGGGAGATCGTTTTCCTCTTGGAATGAGGGGGTTTGCTTGGCTAATCCCCTAATCTCGCTAGTACGCACATGTATGCAACTATTCATAAGCCAAACTAACTTCCAATTTCCAAAAGTCCTGTAGGAAATCCAGCACCACCTCTGCAAAGAGGTCAGAATCAACATGGCCGGTATATTGAACTGCGCAATTTTGCTCAGCGTAAACATAGGCAAATTGTACGCAAACAACATCTGATAGGCCACTTTTAATCTCAAATAATTGGCCAGACACTCGGTGCCAAACAAGGCCAGATAACAGAAACACAACAGACAATCCATCAAGGCCAAAACTGCCAGATTTGGCTCTTTGCTGCGGGAGCTAAAGAAAATGTTGAACAGGATCGCATTGGCTACAGTACCCATCAGCGCCACCGAGCTGGCGCCGACCACCAATGAGAACTTTATACCAGTGAAATCGCGACTAAGCGCGCAGGTGATTGGCTGAAGGGCCGGCCTTCCGGTTAGAGTAAAGTTTTCTAGGTTCTGCGGCAAAATAGAGCTGGAGACATTGAAGACTGCCTGAAAAGAAGCCATAGCTGGCTAACAACTCAGTTAGCTGATAGTGCGGTGCGTGCTAGCTTCAGATTAGATTATGACTAGCTCGACAAGTGCAGATTAGATTAGTGCCAATTCCAAACATCCCCGTCCGTTGATTGAAACTTCCAACCACCTGACCACACGTAGCTGACACAAAAAATTATAGCGCTTCTTCCGAAGCTCTCGTTAGGTTTTGTATCCATAGAATATATTATGTGTAGCAGGGGGGATACTATTGTATAGTGGCTCCACCCGAGTTAGGCCAGACCCCCTCCGATTTTTCTTGCAAGTAGTTTTTTCAGGACATTTTTACAACTTTTTATAGAATTTCAGACGCCAAAATTGGTAAAATCGCCTGTAAAACAGCAATTTTAGCTGTAATATTTAGAATTGGGTGCCGGTCAGCAGCAGGAGGGCAGCCGGCGTGTTGAGGCCATGATTCTGACAGCTCCCGACGGCCGGCCGCATATACCAAGGGGTCCCGGCATACAGTAGTTGGTTTCTGAGACAGCTTCTAACATCGTTCTTCTCCAACGCTTTGTGGCATGCTTTATGGAGTGGCTTCGGTGCAACGGCAGATCCAGTCGGTTCCCATTTTACCTACTACCTGTCACCAGCCTTCGGTGGCCTGGGTGGAGCTTTGTGCTGACCACCAACTCTTTGCGGCCAGAAACTTGCCGCGCTGAAAGGATGAGCACACGACGTCGAGCACAGTGGCTATGCGGCCTAAACCACTACACCAACTGTGCCGGCTTACCGCACTTTATATGGTCCACTGCCTTTTCAGCGATTCTCTACTTAATTGATATCAGATCACTGATTGCATCAGTGCTTGATGATAAGCAGCGAGAGCAGCTTGCTCCTTCAAAGCAAATTTTTAGATTTTCTGGCGTAACTATAAATGGCGATATCGATCAATATTGAGCTGAAAATATCGATGATATCGAATATCGTCGAATTTTGATATCGTCGGAACACTAGTAATATTTGAATCCAAACTAGCGAGTTTTTGCGATTTGTAACCCAAAATTGCGATTTTTGAGCGTTTGTATTACGTACTCTGTCCCAGGATTTGCGTAAAACCCCGGGCCGACCTCCCACGAAAGGCGGATGTCTATTCAACAGGTCTTCCTATGTAGCGGCAGAGTGGTTCGAGATGTAGCCCAAACTCTATGGGAATGCTGAAAATGGAAGTTTGGAGTTAGAAATCACTAAAAACGCTATAAAATATAAAATATATGGAGAGTGAAAAACCGCATACAAGTGCTGGTTCAGGGATGATTTGAGCAATTTCTGTGTTTAATTGTAAAATAGACAAATTTGGTCCAAATATTGCTTCCCAGAATTTTCTGCTTCCCGGTTAATTAATTTTCTAATTAACTTGCTTGAAACTGTCAGAACTCTAATTTACTAATAGCTATTTACTTGCTACACACCGCAAATTTAAAAATTTTAATTTGTTATTAACTTGCTATTTGCTCTCAATTTGTTAGAATTTGCGATAAAATATTTTCCCTCAACCAAATAATGACTAGTGGTTACAAAACCGGCATCGGTTGTATATGATGGTCTTCAAAAAGGCGCCAAACGTTACTCTGATTTTTGGCATTTTCAAAGGGCTTTAAAATGCATTTTATGTTTTAGCCGTAGTGTGTAGAATACAAAAGGTCTTTTGCACGTTTTAAAGCAAAAATAGGGTTTTAAAGGGTATTTTTGCAGTTCAGACAGCGTTTTTTTCCTAATTTTTACATGTAGTCCTTAAAACCCTGTTTTGAGCCCAAAAAGGGCCGCTAATGAAACCCACTTTTGGTCGCAAAAAAGGTCCCTGAATGAAACCGCCTTTGGGCATAACGCTAAAACCCTATTTTAGATAGGAAAAATCCACCCAGCCGAAAACCCAGCTACATGTATGTATGATGAACGGTACGTTAGACAGAAACATAAATGTATACAAACAGAAATACAAAGGTTTTTGGTGAAACATACAGTATCAGGCCCGTTTGTAATTGCATTTGCATTTGTGATTATTGTAAAATCTGCTTTGTGTTCGTATTGGTGAAACGGGCCCTAGGCGTACTTTTTTGGCCAGTACAACATTTTGCACCGTGATATTTGCTTTCTTTTCCTATATAGAATTGTAGACGTCTGGTTCATTACGTCAAACGGAGTGCGAAGATGAAAAGCTGTGAATATTTCAGCTCGCGTGTCTTGCCCTACGTAAGCTAACAATATTTTCATCTCATTTATTCGCTGTTAGTTAACTTCATTCCGTCCAACCAGGAGACAGACGATCATGCGAGTCAGCTGCTTCTTTTTTCTTTGTTGTATTTGGCTGGCTCAACAAAGCTTAAAGGAGCTTCAGGCAGTTCCGTTTGAGGAAGTCAATCGGTCACTGCTGGCCTGGACAAACAGGCGTTGCGAGCAGAAACAGGCGTCTGGACAAACAGGCGTTGTGTTTAATAGGAAGTATGTTTCAAATCACTGCCTCAATGCAATATGGCAATCGCAAACGTACAATGTATCTTTTAGCTGCACCAAGCGAGGTAGCATGAACATGAGTCTTCTGTTGAATCGACTGCGTGTGATAACGCAAAAGATTGCAGCCAATACGAAAAATCAGAACCAACAGAAGCTTCAACCTTGATTAGAAAAGTCTGTCGGTGATGAAGCAAATAAGCGAATAAATGTTGCAGAATAGTCAGGCTATTAGGGTTTTGCTCAAAACAGGGATGTTAGTTGTGTTTCTTTTCGTGTTTTGTTGCGTACCGCGCAGAGATTATTAGAAACCAGCTTGCTCCATGAAAACGTTTTCAGTCATAGTTAACATTACAGTCAGGACACCTCATAAGTAGGGATGGGCACGAAAATTAAATCCGTTTAAATTTCGTATTCGTTAAATCAATATTTGCCCATTTTAATTTTCGTATTCGTTAGTCGATACGAAAATCAAAATGCCTAATTCATATTCGTACGAGTACGAAAATTAATTTTCGTTACGACGATACGAGTTAAATTTGTTCCACAAAAATTAATTTTCGTATTTTCCTGGTAGGTTACAGACTGCAAATAGGGACCGAGTTTTGGCTTTTCTGCATTAAAATATGCCTAAAAATCAGTTCTGAATGCACAATTTGTGTACAGCGCGAATTTCTGGATAACGCAATCTTTATTTAGATCATTGTAACACAATGCTTATTCAAACATACATGGCAGGTACCTAGTATGCGCGTTGAACCAGGAGATTGTCCCTAGGTCAAGCATTGTGCAAAATACTGACTCAAGATAGTGTATGTACGATTGGACTGGACTAAACAGCGACAGTAGTTGCACAATATGAACAAGTTCTTTGGGTTAACAAAGTTAAGAATGCTTTCTGTAATACTTGTTCAAGCCCAAAAATGCTTTTGGACATTACAGTGTTACAGTAAAAATGCTTTTGCACATTTAGAATCCGTCAAATTGCTAATAATTCAGCTGATTTATTGCTAGATATCCATGAAGCGTAAATTAAATTTCGTAACGAAAATTAATTTTCGTATTAGCTCTATTTAATTTTCGTATTCGTTTAATTTTCGTTTCCAAATTTCTGTAATTTTCGTATTCGTATTCGATACGAAATTTAAAAATCCTCGTTTTAATTTTCGTACTAGTACGAAAATTAATTTTCGTGCCCATCCCTACTCATAAGGCATGCATAAAGTGTAAAACTACAATAAAACTAAAGCATTTAGAGTTTCTGCACAAGTTTTGGTGAAAATGATAGCGGACCCAAGTAAAGCAGACAAACTTTATATTTCGCAGCAAAACGCGCTGCATCTTCAGAAGACTTCTGGTTTGAAGAAGGTTTGAAGCCTTCTGCCTTTCTGAAGATGCAGCGCGTTTTGCTGCAAAATAAAAAGTTTGTCTGCTTTACTTGGCTCAGCTGATTCCTAACAAGTTTTGTCTCTCTCATTAATGGCTACCCAACAACGGGAAAACACGTTTAACTGAAAATAATACCCCAACCCTACGCCTATGGTTGTGGCACTTTTTGATACACTACATAAATCAGGCTGAAATAAATGAGCCGCGCCCTCTAATAAGCCACGTATCCAGACCACCCTGGAAAAAGTAAGCCGCACAAAAAAACTCAAAGGAATATACAGGCCGAACGTTACGCGCCCATTTCTGCAGCGGAAACTGCTTACAAGTTGAATTGACCTCAAGCAAGTATGACTAAACTACTGGATGATGCACTATAAAATTGGGCGCTGACATTTCGTACACGTGCAGGCCAAGCCATTGTTCTCAGACTGCGCCGGGCGCCTTTAAATCGTAGTTTATAATCCTTTGACGTGAGAGCGAAGAAATTGGGTATTATTACTGCAAATTTTTGCCAATTGAACAATCAGTCATAGAAATGCTTTGCAAAAATAATAACCTGAAGCCTGTTTAAGTGTGCTTCTGTGAAAAAATCATCTTTTCTTATAGATATTTCTGAAAACAAACAGACGGAATTCAATGTTTAACAGAATTTCAATGCTGAACATTTGGTATTTTTTGAAAATAGAATGACATATTTTTTAAAAACTAATGGTCGGTTTATACTTCATTTTTCAGTAGACAATAGACAAAATTCGCATAGACAAATAGACAGTAGACAAATGACACGTTTGTCTGTCTGTGTAGACACTAAAAAAGAAGAAAAATCAAAGAATAAAAAAATGTCGCATCTTGTTATTGGTGAAAAAGAAAGTGTATTTGAACCAAAGACGCAAATGAAGATGGGCAGTTCATTCGCTGCATCAAAATCGAAACTGAGAAGGATTTTTTACGGTTGTGTAAATCCGACACGCGTAATTGACCCATAGATGCACCACACCTACTTCCGGATGTCTCGAGATTGTCTCAAGGTTCCAGTGCTACAACTACACAGATTCGGGAAATGTTTGCGGACTACATTGAAGGCATTGTTGAGTGGCAAGAAACCGCGATTCAGAAAGGATTCGTCTGCCCAACTGTCATTAGCTGATTGACTGTGTTCGTAGATGTACATACATAAATAGAATGCTTTATCAGCTATGCACACCTAACAATTCAGCGCTTACTTTATGAAAAACACGTCCACTTTATCCACTTTTGCATCATATACATTCATGAATCTTGCGTTTCAGCTGCAGCTATTTGTCCGAGGGCAGCTCTCATAACTCGTGGGCAATGAATCTTCCGTATAAGGCCCACTTGTCCTCATCATTCAACCGGCTGAGCTCGGCGTGAATAGCAGCGTTGAGCTCAGCCTCAGTAGACGTGGAACTGTGAGAGCGCTTAGTGCTGCTTTTTCTGAGAACTGGCTGGCTTCCGGCATACGGCGGAGTGGGGTACTGTTGACGAAGCTGTAGGCTGGGGACCTCTACTCCTCTACTCTTGATCTACTACCAGTTCCGGCTCCACATTGTCTGTTAGCAACACTTCTGCGTCATCTTGTTGCAGAATAGCAGATTCGCTAGCCTGTTCCTCTTCAAGACCCATGTTGTCATCATACATGTAACAGCACCGGGCCGACCTGGTGGGGTAGGGGGTTTTCTTCAGGTGGGGGGTCGAGGGGGGTTTCGCCCAGACGGGGGTCCCTAATTTCAAAAAGCTCCAAAACGCCTGGAAAATTCGTTTTTAGCACGTTTTTATCAGTAAGGACGCTAAAAATTACTATTATAATGTGCCAAAATAGCGTTTTAGAGCTATAAACAAGCAAAAATGACAAAAAGGGCTTCCAAAAACACCGTTTTCTCTTCAATATCAGCAGTGGAAAGGCCAAATTCGGTTCAAAAAAGGCTTTTCAACGCGAATTTTAGGCTAAAAGTTAGTGATTTCTGACCCAGTTTGTTAGTACTGGGAGCCACTACTAGTACGTACTTGTGTTTTTGGGTCGAGGGCAGTGTTGTGCCGGTTGAATTTAGTTAGTTATTTAGTTAGCCACTTCTTTCCAGGCATTCTCCTTCGTCCTCAAATCGCGATAGCCAACCAACGAGATATTCCACAAGATTTCACGCTTTTGCACTTGGATGATTAATAATTTTTTGAATTCATGAGTCGCCATCGTCAAAGAATCATGAATAATACACAATAGACACAAGAGTAGACAAATGTCTTTAGGATTTTTATATATATAATCTATAATCTATAATATTATTATGTAGTTTCTAGTTAGTAGTTTAGTTTGTAGTAATACGAATTAGGTCTGTGCGGAACACGAGCCAATCATGTTAAAAGTGAGTGTATTATTTTACGGAAACAATGAAACATTACTATTTCGCACTGGCAAATCAACCAAGAAAGAAACAACCAGTTACCAAATGTTTCATCAGATCAATTTCAGCATTCTAGAACGCATCTATGCTAGTGTAGGTCTACAGTACTGTACCTACAGTATGCAGCTGATATTTTGCTGTTTTACATACATCAGAAGCTCTCGACTTCTCTGGCGCTGACGGAATCATCCGACTGAAACTCATAATCATCAACAGCAAGGTATTATAGCGCTTGTAAATAAACTATGGTTAAACTAAAAACTGATCATAGAAATGGTCTTCTGATCCTTATTAACAGAAAGTCTGGCTGGGGTCTCCTGTGGCGACCGTTGTTGTTCTAATTTTTTCCTTTCGGACTAGGAGTAGCCAACTGCTATAGAGCAGGAAGAGTTTACTGGTTTACTGGTTTACTGGTGTAAAGGGGGCTGGGCCAATCGACTGACTACATACTCCCCTACCTACCAATCTGCATTAAAGCTACTAGAAAATCACTACCAAGATAGAAAAAGAATAAACAAAAAACAACAACAAGTTACATGGAGGCTTTTGTCTTAGCTCTCCTAATAGTGAGTGTGCTGTAATCAATAAACAAATCAGATCGATCATTGTCTCGCATTTCGCGCAATTCATTTCGCAAGTCAAACGCTTTCTTCGCTTGCCATGGAGTCAGGTCTGTGCCAATGAACACACTCGAATACTGCGGCTTCTCCATCAAAACCGCACGCTTTCTGGAGAGAATGGTCTTCTTTGCAGCCAAGTCCTTTAGCTCGACAACCACCTTCTGTCCATTCTTTGAAATTACAGTCCGAATGTTGGAAATCGTAGCAGAGTCAACTCTTAGGTCAGAGAAAACGTCCTTGACCAACTGAGAGACGTCCTGAGGCTTCGTCTGACTGGTGACCAGCCCGTTGATCACAATATTTAGGTCCCGTCGCTGTCGCTCACGCACTTCGCGCTCCCAATCACAAATACGCACAAGTTCTGAGTGCGCTTTGTCGTAGGATGCTGTCGGATTGGGAATAGGCAGTCCGTTTTTGGCCGTACGCAAAACAGAGGCATAAGTCTTTGGGGCAGAAGCAGATTTCGACAGCTGACTCAAGTCCTCTGTTACTTTGGCCAGCTGCACAGACATCGTCTCTATTTTCTCCATCAGGGAGGTCAAGTCCTGTTCCGGTTGGTCTGTCTGAGCCGGGGAATCTCTAGTTTCAGCAGCAGAAAGTAGCGTGGGCAAGGTTGGTACCTGGTCACGTTTGATCGTCATGTAGCAGTCACGACAGCAGATAGCGAGAACCATTCCGTCTCTTCCTTGCTTGATAGTGATTCGTTGAGCAACAGTGTCGTGATAGGAGGTCGCAGTTTGGGCTCCCAGACAGGCCTTGCCAAAGCAGCTCTTACAGACGAACAGACGATGACAAAAGCAGCAGAACAGGCAATCTGAACCATTGCAATTCACTTGACAACGGACGCATTTTTCGACGTCAGATTTGGCAGAAGAAAGCATTGTAAACGCTTAGGCAGTGGGCAAGAGCGATAACACAGGCAGTCAGAGCGGCCAGTAAAGGCCGCCGCACGTCAGCCGGCCAGCACACATATGAGACACAAGGCAGCCTCCTCAACAACACAACAACCCTTCCCTTTTGCTGTCGGTGTGTGCAAGACAGCTAAGGTTTGGTCCCCAGTTATCTACTTGCCATTGCTGACTTTCGACGGCCTGGGTTGGGCTTTGTGTCGACTACTTCCCATCGCCTCGACAGGTTTCGAACCCACAAACACACCGTTTCCACGGGTGCCGGGGCTGCGTGACACACCAGATAGACGACTGTAACAAGACAGATACAAGGTAACATTTGCTTTTGCGGCCAGTTCAGTTTGTTGCTGCTGCTTTTGCTCTTCAAAACTCTGGGATATTTTTGTGTTATAATTTCATGTATTTATTTAGAAGGACACAGTCTTGAGAAAACGGATTATCCTAATGGTCTGTTTTACTGTTCAGCTTTATTCAAAGAAGCTGATGTTCAAGAATTGCTCATTTATCATTGACTTTGTCAGTCTCAATGCATCAATTTTTAACACATAAATTATGCCACAGTTCTGAAATGTTTCTCCAAATTTCAGCTCATTTACCAAACACTTGCGGAAATAATAGCCAAAATGAAAGTGAGCTTGAAAGTGGCCAGGAGTAAGGAGATTCAGAGGGAGAGAAACACGATTCCATCAGGCGACACAAGAGCGGCCTGGATCTATGTAGAAAAGCCCAATCATATTCAAGTGACGCAGGTTTTTTGTTGGGTTTCTAATGTTTCATGGGATTGTGAAAAGAGTTGTATAACGATACAATGTATTTCAAGTTTCCAATTTAGGGCTATTTCTATATCATTGTACAGTCAGGCACTCAACGCCGTTTATGGTACCGACACCATATAAGGTGCCGGCACCATATATGGTACCGGTACCGTAGGTAGTGGTACCATATATGTTTCCGGCACCATATATGGGACTGTCACCATATATGGTATGGTACCGGTACCATATATGGTACCCCACCTTCGGGGCCTGTGGTGGTACCATATATGGTACCCCCACGTTCGAGGTCTGTGGTGGTACCATATATGGTAGAAAGAAAGAAAGAAACATTTATTCCACAAGTACAGTAGTAATTCACAAGTAGTAATGCGTACAAACTTAGTAACTGAGACTGGGTTGCTTCACTTCGAAATGACACAAAAATATTAATTGAAATACTTGAGGAAAAAGGAAGGGGAGGACCCATTGGCCACTTATTCCCACCTTTCATTGTGCAAGAATTGAGCCAGGTCAGTAGACTGGATTAACTGTGAGAAAGACGTTATGTTTCTAGCTTGAACAATTTGGTTAGGTAGTCTATTCCAAGAATTTATAATTCTAACCCCAAACGAATGCCTACGTATATTAGTACGAATTTTGGGGATCTTTAGAGCTAGCACATTAAGTGGTTGCCTTGGTGGCCTGAAATTGCGTTGAAAAAATTCGTCAAATCTTAAGGATGATTGATTGTGAATTATACTATAGCATAACTTTAAATCACCAATAAGTCTTATCTTTTCTAATGTATCCAATTTATAAAGTGCATGTCTTTCTAAGTAAGAAGGTCTGTTAACTCTATTTGGATTTAGTCTATAATATAGTCTTCTAGTAAATAATTTTTGAACTTTTTCTAATTTATCAATATCTGTTAAGTAAGATGGGTTCCAAACCTGAGAACAGTACATAAGTATTGGTCTCACGTAAGTTTTATATGCTTTGATTAGAGCTTGCTCGTTTTTAGTCTTAAAAACTCTAAATAACAAATAAATTCGCTGTCTTGCTTTAGCGCAAATTTGATCTATATGTTTATGAAATTTATAGTCATTTGACACCTGAACCCCTAAGTCTCTGATATCATTTTTATTTTCTAATTCAATATTTCCTATACTGTATGTCCAATTAGGGTTACCATGACCAAAATGTACCACCTCACATTTTGGTAGGGACAGTCTCAATTGCCATAACTGTGACCATTCATAAATCTTATTCAAGTCTCTTTGTAATAAGTTTTGCTCTTGAGAATTTTTAGGAAAACTGAGATAAAGCTTGGCATCATCTGCATATAATTTTACAACAGCAGACTGCATTAAATCAAAAACCTCATTCGAATATATTAAAAACAACAGAGGACCTAGTACAGTCCCCTGTGGACACCCAGAAATAACATTTATAGGTTTTGATTTAAAATCTCCAATAATTACAGACTGATTTCTTTTTGTCAAAAATGCTTCAATCCAATTTAAAAGATTTCTCTTTATACCATAACATTCTAACTTATATATTAATTTTTGGTGGGAAACGGAGTCAAAGCATTTAGCAAAATCAAGATAAATTACATCCGTTATCAGTTTATCTCTATTTGCCCTAGTCCAGTCTTCAAAACATTCTGAAAGTTGTGTAGTGGTAGATTTTCCGGCTCTGAAACCATGTTGATGTTTCGATATTAGTTGATTTAAATCTAAATATCGTGTTATTCTGTCCCTAATAATTGTTTCCATTAATTTACAACTAGGGGACGTTAACGATACAGGTCTATAATTAGAAGGATCAGATCTATCGCCTTTTTTATATATAGGACATATATTAGCAGTACGCCAAATAAAAGGAATACTTCCAGTCCTAAAAGAAGTTTCAAAAATATTACTGAGAGGAATAGATAAGGTAAGTGCACATTTTTTTAAGACTAGGGCAGGAATTCCATCAGGCGATCGTGACAATTTAGGTCTCAGTTTTCGACAGTATTTATAAACTATATCAGGTGAAAAATTAACAGAGTCAAGAGAAATATCTTCTGCAACTCTTACTGGGAAAGGGGGTAAAACTCCATTGTCTATCGTAAAAACAGAACCAAAAAATTTATTCAGTATTTCAACTTTTTCAGAATTTAAAGGTGCTATTGTGCCATTTTCAGCATGTAATGGGGCTACATCATGCCTATATTTAAGTATTTTAGCCATATACTTATAAAACATCATAGTTGATCCACTTTCCAAAATTTTCCTTTCTGACTGTTGGTCAAAAAGTCGAATTTCATTTCGTAAGTCAGTGGCAAACTGATGATATCTTTGTTGTCCCTCTAATGTATTACGCCTTTTCCATAAATAAGCTTTTTTGCGTATTTTACGTTTAATTGAAATAGGGTAGATCTTCTTAGCTTTTTTGTCTGGTACTAAACCAACAATATTGCGCAACGCATTGTGTACAATTTCGGCAAAACAATTCCATTTTTCTTGTACTGTAAAACAGAGCCTCATTCTAGCTTCCCAATCCACTGCTGCAAAGTAACCATTTAACAAATTATAAATTTCAGGCGTTCTATTTACAAAATTGTAATGTAATGGTGTGTTTTTCATATAATTATCATTTTCAGTAAATATTTCATCAAAAATTTTAAAATCAACTGCACAATGATCGCTATTCGAAAAAGGAGCAGTAACTTCAACATCGTGAATTCGATCGTCATTTGCGAAAATTAAGTCCAAAATCGTGCCATGCTTTTGTTGTACATTATTATTGATATTAGCAAAACGAGTTGGGCTATTAACTAATTGTGTCAAACCGAGGTCTTGGGCAAGATCAATCCATTCTTGGTTTACTTGATGATCTACTCCCATAGTGCTGGGAATACCCCAATCAATATTTGGCAAATTAAAATCACCGAGAATAATTTGTGAACCTGTATACTCACTACATTTTTGCCATAATAAACTTAGTAATTCTTCATCATTTTCTGCGTTTCTGCGGTAAATTAAAACAAAGCGAATCGATTTCTTATTCAATTTAAGCATCATCACTTCTAAGTTTTCAATTTGGTGGTGCAAATTTTCAATAATAGGATTTAATCCTTTTGTTACAAATATTGCAATACCGCCACCCCTTAATGCAATATTTTGGGTTCGATCTAATCGGAATACCTCATATTTAGTCCCACTAATCAATTCAGCATCTAAAGTCCATGTCAAAAAAGAGCGGACTGGCGGTTTTTTGCGAATAACTCCTTATGGGTGCATCGGAGCGCTTTTTGCCTCATAACCAAAGTTGTAGAGTGGCTCGAGCTCGGTACTCTGGTGCAACCTAATCTGCGCAACGTGCCATGGTAATGCTAATCTGCGCAACGGAAAAAAATCAGCTTTTCCTGTAGTTGGGATGAACGCGAGTTTTTCAGTGAATTATAATCTACAGACCTCGGGGATTTCAAAAATGTATTCATATTTCTTCTAGGTGGAACGGTTCCAGAGTTATATACCATCAAAGTTGGCCGAAAATGCTAAAAATGGCCATTTTTGGCGATTTTCAGATTTCTGGGGGGGGGGATTGGAATAACTCTGGACCAACTCAGCCGATCAGGCTGAAATTCACATATATGGTGTAAAATTTAGTTTTACGTCGATTGAGACACATAAGAACCCTGAAAAATTGACCCTGATACCGTAATCCCGATTTTTTCAACTTTAGGTCATTTGATTTTTTCTCTGGTTGCATGTAGTAGTTTAAGCCCTCCACTGTGGTTAAAAATGTACTTTACAGTGTTTTGAATCGATTTCAGTCCATTCTGAAGCCATTCGGATACTGTAGTGTGTGGTCCTGGCACGAAAATAACTTTTTGTCATTTTACGTTGTTCCTGCGGCAAAGAAATGACCTATAGAGTAGGCACTAAGGGTTTTCATGATCAGGGAATCCATTGCTGACATAACTATAATCACTAGGATACTGTATTTTGAGGTCCCGACACGAAAAATGCTATTTTGCGTTTATGCATGCCTGGTGCAAGGAAACGCTCTATAGAGTAGACAATATAGGTTTTCAGGGGTGCGGAATTTATTTCTGACATAACCGTCATTGCTGGGTTACTGTATTTTGTGGTCCCGACGAGAAAATTGTTATTTTTTGCAATTTAGGTGTTCCTGTTGCAGGAGAAAGCTAAATAAAGTAGGTAATCAAACTTATGAGTTAGTACATTCGTTCCAGGACCACAATATACAGTATTCCAGTAACATTCGCTATGCCCTGAATGAATTCGCTGATGCCGACAACCTTTAGTGCTTGTCAATTCATCGTTTCCTTGCAACAGAAACACCCAAGTAGCAAAATACAACCATTTTCTCGTCGGGACCTCAAAATACAGTAACCCAGCGATGATGGTTCTGTCAGAAATAGATTCCCCACCCCTGAAAACCTTTATTGCCTACTCTATAGAGCGTTTCCTTGCACCAGGCATGCATAAACGCAAAATAGCAATTTTCGTGTTGGGACCTCAAAATACCGTATCCCAGTGATTATAGTTATGTCAGCAATGGATTCCCTGACCATGAAAACCCTTAGTGCCTACTCTATAGGTCATTTCTTTGCCGCAGGAACAACGTAAATTGACAAAAAGTTATTTTCGTGCCAGGACCACACACTACAGTATCCGAATGGCTTCAGAATGGACTGAAATCGATTCAAAACACTGTAAAGTACATTTTTAACCACAGTGGAGGGCTTAAACTACTACATGCAACCAGAGAAAAAATCAAATGACCTAAGTTGAAAAAATCGGGATTACGGTATCAGGGTCAATTTTTCAGGGTTCTTATGTGTCTCAATCGACGTAAAACTAAATTTTACACCATATATGTGAATTTCAGCCTGATCGGCTGAGTTGGTCCAGAGTTATTCCAATCCCCCCCCCAGAAATCTGAAAATCGCCAAAAATGGCCATTTTTAGCATTTTCGGCCAACTTTGATGGTGTATAACCCTGGAACCGTTCCACCTAGAAGAAATATGAATACATTTTTGAAATCCCCAAGGTCTGTAGATTATAATTCACTGAAAAACTCGCGTTCATCCCAACTACAGGAAAAGCTGATTTTTTTTCGTTGCGCAGATTAGCATTACCATTGCGCGTTGCGCAGATTAGGTTGCACCAGAGTACCGAGCTCGAGCCACTCTACAACTTTGGTTATGAGGCAAAAAGCGCTCCGATGCACCCATAAGGAGTTATTCGCAAAAAACCGCCAGTCCGCTCTTTTTTGACATGGACTTTAGTATTCCAGAATGTAACCAAGTCTCAGTTACAAAAATAATATCATACACATCATTATCAAGCAAAGCACGAAATTCAGCTATTTTATTTACCAAAGACCTAGAGTTCACTAGTTTAGCTCTTAAAGTATTATATTTAAGGTTTTGGTTCACTTGCACAGACTTAGTACTAAAACTGTCATAACCTAACTTGCCATCCCCTTCCCGTCTGTCCTATGCCTGTGCTACCCAAACTTCATAGTGCTCAGCTGCAGCGGAAGGAGTAATAAATGGGTCCCCAGTGTGATAGTCGCAATTGACTTTGATCCTTTTGCGTACTTCCTCGTCATGAGACTCGTATCGCCACTTCAACATGGAACGCAGAATTTCCTGTTGACGTCGCAACAGAGAGACCCGGATACCAACACCATGGAACTTAGTGTCCCGTAAAAATTTTCCTCTAGCTGCGACTTTCGCACGGTCACAATCGTCTGACAGGATTACCTTTAATAACCGAGGATTCCGTCTTTGAGGGTTCAATTTTCCCATCCGATAAACGGACTCCACGTCATCATTTGCATTCCTAATGCCAGCAGTTGAAAGAATTTCAGTGGCAACGTCCATGTCATCTCTGGTGGAGTCCTCAGCCACGCCCGACAACACAACCTTCGGGGCCTGTGGTGGTACCATATATGGTACCCCCACGTTCGGGGCCTGTGGTGGTACCATATATGGTACCCCCACGTTCGAGGTCTGTGGTGGTACCATATATGGTACCCCCACCTTCGGGGCCTGTGGTGGTACCATATATGGTACCCCCACCTTCGGGGCCTGTGGTGGTACCATATATGGTACCCCCACGTTCGAGGTCTGTGGTGGTACCATATATGGTACCCCCACCTTCGGGGCCTGTGGTGGTACCATATATGGTACCGGCACCATATATGGTACCCCCGCCTTCGCGTTGTTATCGGTACCGGTACCATATATGGTACCACTCCGTTCAGATTTCGTACCATATAATATGGTAGTGGTACCATATATGGTGTCGGTACCATAAACGGCGTTAAGTGCCTGACTGTTGTAGTTAAGAAATTTCACATATTCGTAATTTCTCAGGAATCGGTCAAGCCTGGTCCACAAAATTTTAACACCCCATTTTAATCTCTCCTATTTATGTAGCAGCTTCTGAAGGATGTGTGTAAAGCAGAAAAATATCAGCTGCATACTGTAGGCAGACCTGCAGTAGCATAGATGCGTTTTAGAATTCCGAAATCGATCTGATTAAACATTTGGTAACTTGTTGTTTCTTTGTTGGCTGATTTGCCAGTGCGAAATAGAAATGTTTCATCGTTTCCTTAAAAATACACGCTCACTTTCAATGCGATCATACCCTACATACTTATGTCCGATGATATTGTGTTTAAACACCTATTAAAAACTATTCCAAAGATGTCTAAGGGTCCTGATTGTATCCCACAATTTGTTCTCAAAAAATTTGCTGCTCTTCTTGCTTCTCCTCTAAAGAAAATATTTTCTGTATCTTTTGAAACTGCCACTCTTCCAGATATCTGGAAAGTGGCTCGTATTACTCCAATCTTCAAAAAGGGTACAAGCACCTCTGTCAAAAATTACCGGCCTATAAGTTCACTTGTTAAAAGTGAGTTAATTATGGAATCCATCATTTTTGATGAAATGATGGATTACCTTCTTGCTACCAATAAGATATCCCCTAAGCAGTTCGGTTTTATGAAAAACCGTTCTACTGTAGCCCAACTACTGTATTGTCTAAATGAATGGACCCAAAACTTAGATAATTTTTTAACAATCGACGTTATTTATCTCGATATTGCTAAAGCATTTGACACAGTCTCTCATCCAAAACTTATGTCTAAACTGCACAATATTGGTATCAGAGGAAAATTACTGAAGTGGATTGAGGCTTACTTGTCAAATCGCTTACAGTATGTATCGGTAGATAACGCAGTTTCTTCCTCAATTCCTGTAACCTCTGGTGTTCCTCAAGGTAGCAAATTAGGCCCCCTGTTGTTCCTTATTTACATAAATGACCTCAGTTCGGTGCTTACTGAGTCAAAATTTGCTCTTTACGCTGATGACACTAAACTCTACTTTGCCCTTCCTCGAAACGCAGTAAATGTTGTCTTACAGCGAGATCTTGAGAGGGTGATGCATTGGGCAGAGAGAATGCAGCTATCTGTCGCAATACAAAAATGCGCTGTCCTGCATCTTGGTTACTGTAATGCTCATACAAATTTCATATGTCTTGGTCGTCAGCTTCAATCAGTTGATACAATAACTGATCTTGGTGTGCTAATCTCTAATGATCTTAAATTTTCGCGCCATTGTAATCAAATTGCAGCAAACGGGTTTAGGTTGGTTAACCTGATTTTTAAATGTTTTGAAACTAAGACCAAGGATTTCCTTATCAAACTGTACAAAACTTTTGTTCGTCCTAAGCTAGAATATGCCTCAGAGGTCTGGAATCCATATTTACTTAAGGACATTGATCTGATTGAAAGAGTACAGAGATTATTTACTCGCCGAATTCCAGGTCTTGTGAATTTTGAATATTCCGAAAGGCTAAGATTGCTAAATTTGGAGTCTTTAGAAAAAAGAAGAATTGTTGCTGACCTTGTAATGGTGTACAAATTAATTCACGGACAAATTGACCTCCCTGTTGATTTGTTTTTCAAATTTAATAATCTCAACACACGTGGCCACCAGTATAAATTGTGTTTACCGAAGTCCAGGCTTGATATAAGAAAATATTCCTTTGCCGTTCGAGTAATAAATATTTGGAACTCCTTACCAAATGAAACCGTTAATTTGCGCTCTGCACGCGCCTTCCGCAACGCTCTCTGTAATACCGATTTTAGTAGATTTTATCGGGGTAGGGTGTTAGTGGCCGTTTAGCGGCCCATCCCCATCCCTATCTGTTTGGTCTCAGTCTTGGGCATTTGTGTTCCGTTTATTTTGAATAAAAATTACTTACTTACTTACTTACTTACTATTTTGAATAAAAATTACTTACAAAAAAAAAATTACTTACTTACTTACCCTGACTCGTCTTTTCTCGTCTTAGAATGCTATAAACAGGCTTTCGAAACTATTGCAGGGTTCTGAATCGCTTTGCACATCCTCTCTGGTGGTGTTGATCTTTGCCAGTCAGAGAAAAGCTTCTTGTAAACCCTTTTTACCAGTACATATGTCCCTCAACTTAGTGGCTTACCCAGGATTTTGCAAACGAAGTGTATAACCTTTTTTGAGATTTCTTTTTTGTTCGGCCGTGGTTAAACAGGGGCGATAAAGTTTTGAAAAGTGACGTTCAAAACCTGTTTTGAAAAGCATTGTGAGTACAAAATTAGCGGTTTTTGTAGTTTGAAAATGCCTGGTTCGGCCACGCCCCAACCAGAGCGGGAAATTTTGAAAAATTAGCTTTCCAACATGCTTTTTTAATGAACAAATTTGTCTAAAACTGCCATTTAATGTCTTTTGATTGTACCTGATACCTGTACCTGTTTCAGACCGAAAATACCCAAAATCAGGCAGGTACTGTTCAAAAGTACCCGATCAGGTATGAGGTGGGTATTACAAATCTACCTGATAATCAGGTACAAGTACAGGTATACCTGATCCACAGTAGGGTGGGCGAATGATCAGGGTTGCTAGGTTGAGGTTTTACCCCCAGATTTGGGGGTATTTTCCGATGATTTAGCGCTGAAAATTTCATCTCGGGGTTGGGGAGACAAATCTGGGGGCAATTTCCGCAAATTTAGGGGATTTTTTGGGAGTTTCGAAAATTTTAGAAATTTTTTCTTCAGATTAATCAGGGAATGTTATTTTTTGCCAGAGATGAATGATGTATCGCCGCATAGAGCGTAGGTTGTTGCCGTGCCCGCTTTGTGTGTACGTGCATTTATCAGACATGCCTCGGCACACTGTTGCTATTAATAGCGGGCCGCAGCGACCTGGCCTCAGCACAGGCTGGAGCCAGTCTAGTGTAATGCTAAACCTGTTGACCGGTCGACTATAGTAAAGACCGTGTGTTGATTCTGCTGTCTTCCCGCGCACACTCGAAAAAGCTCACCAACCACCGGCCACCACCAACATACTAAATTGGCGACGCAGTGTCTACCTCATTCGAACTTTTATGCGTCGATTTGTGCGCCAAATTCTGAACAATTTGAACTGAGATTTGCTGCTAAACAACCGCACCGTGCCAGTGCGTTGCCGAACGTCCTTTTTTGCCCCTGCCTCTACAGCCAGTGAACTGTTCTGAGCCTGCAATGTGGACCGGACTTGCCTGCATTTGTGCGCCTGCCATTTGCGTGCAATTTTGCTGCGACTTTGGACTGCCGACTTGGGCTTAAAGTGTGTTCATTTTCCGGCGAAATTTGGCTGCATTTGGATCGCCAACTGTGCGGTAACTGTTTACATTCGTTGTGTAACTAACTGTTTGCTGTTTCCGCAACGACCTGCCCGGCAATTCTGTCTTTTCAATGGCGGCTGCTGCGCGAAAACTACCTGCCATTCAGCCGAAAGAGTACTGGCCGCTCTGTGGGGAGCAGCCCCGACTTTCGTGGCCCCAGTGGGAGAGGTCATTGCGTGCGTTTTTCGTGATGTACAACACCGGACTGCCAGACAATGGAAAGATGACGGACACGGAGAAGAATCTGGTGATGTTGCAATTGTTGGGAGACTACGCCCACACACTCTTCTCTGCGCACCCAGACTACAACAAAGAACAAGAGATGACGTTCGATAACTACCTCCGTGCCGCTCAGTCCATCTTCCACAAGCCTGTCAATGCAGTTCGGGCCCACTTCGATTTTGGTACACAATGTCAACACTCCAGTGAGTCGGTTGATGAGTATCTACTCGCGCTCAGGGCATTGATGGCAGACTGTATGAAGACGTTTCCTGTGCAAGAGGGAGGTCAAGGTCAGGTTTTGGTAACTGATCTAGCAGACTTCTTGGTAGCTGTCCAACTGTGCAAGGGAATCGCCAGCAAAGAAGCTCAACAGAAGCTGCTCACAGAAGATACAGTTGACCTGAAGAAGTTCACCGATGTTGCACTCGCTGATGAGCGATCAAAACAGGATGTCTCGCACCTACAAGCCCCGGGTACAAGCAAGGTCGCGAAAACTCGACAGCAATTACGACAACAGCGTCAGGGAGGTTATGGAAAGCCTCCGTACACATCTCGTTCAAAGAAGGGAGAATCAGCATCACAGGCAGCTTGCAAAGCGTGTGGTCGCCTGGGTCACAATGGTGGTTCAGAGTGTCCTGCCAGAGGGAAGAAGTGCACCTACTGCCATAAGCTGAATCATTTCAAGCAGTGTTGTTACAAGAAACTCCGAGATGAGGGTCAGAACGGTGTCAAGCAGACCAAAGCTGTTCATTCGCGAGCCAAAAGAAGAAGGAGACGTGTGCGTGTCATTGATAGCACTTTGGCCAAGTCTTTCACTGGTACCGTACATATCGCCTCTGACTTTGGACAGTCAGCGATAGTTACGGCGGAAGCTGACAGCTGTTCAGACATCACGGGTATCACTTGGTCGCAATATCTGCATGATTTTGCGAACACTCCACTGCACTCAGCCAAGCAGAAGCTGACCAATTTTGATGGTTCAGAAATCAATGGTGTGAAGGGCGTTTTTCCTGCAACAGTCTCCTACCAACAGCGCGAGGCACGTTTGGAAGTGCTGGTGCTGCCAGATGAGTATGGAGCACTGATCGGCAGAGATGCAATAGCTGCACTAGAACTCGTCCTGGATGGAAGCACTTGCACCGTGCGATCAGTGGTAAAGTGTGCAACTACTGCTGATGAACACACCAATGGTGACAACAGATGCTATCCAGACTTCGATGCTGCGCTACAAAGCATCAAAATGCAATTGTTGGAAAATTGCATCACAAACGACACAATGGGTGCTCAGTCTCAAAGCAGAGCTGAGGACGTCTGTGACCTTGCTTCTCTGCAATCCATGGGGAGTTGCAGTATTCATGCACTGGCTACAAGGTCAGACCAGCTGTCTCAATGGAAGAAGGCTGGACCCTTGTCACTTCTACAGGAGACACAGAATCTCATGAAGTCGGACATTGGAGAAATTCCAGAGTTCAAGCACAAGGTTCAGTTGGTTCCAAATGCGAAGCTGCCACCTCCACAGAAACTGCGCTCAATTCCACTGTACAGATGGGACAAAGCAATGGCAGAAATTGATCTGATGGAGCAGCAGGGCATTTGGCAGAAAGTCTACAATGCACCGTGTGTCCATGGTATGGTAACAGTGGACAAACCTGATGGCGGTGTCAGAATCACGACAGATCTGACAGGGCTGAACAAGCTAGTCGAACCGTTCCGGTATCCACTACCAAACATCAGAGACTTGTACGATCGCTTGTGCCAGGCGAAAGTCTATTCAAAGCTCGATCTGCACAAAACTTACTACAACGCCAGTCTTGATGAAGAGAGCAGTCTGCTAACGACAACAATCACTCCAAAAGGATTGTATGCATACAAGCGGCTGCCAATGGGATTGAAAGATTCAGCAGCTGTGTTTCAACACCTCGTGAACCAGACACTCAGCGGCTTATCTGGATGTGAGCCATACATTGACGACATCCTAGTTTTTGGAAAGACTAGGGCAGAGCATGATGCAAATCTGTCAGCGATGTTGCAATGACTTGACAAGAAGAATCTGCGACTCAACCTGGACAAGTGTGTCATTGCTACTGACTCAGTGCCATTCTTGGGTCACATTATTGCCCCGGGTTCACTGAAGCCTGACCCAAAGAATTTGAAGCCGATTCAAGAGATGCCTGCTCCGAGCAATGTGAAACAAGTGCAGAGTTTTCTGGGCATGTTGAATTACTATGCCGAATTCCTGCCCACACAGCTGACTACTGTCTCAGAGCCATTGAGAGCATTGGCTCGTGCTGGTGTCAAGTTCAAGTGGACAGAGACGCACCAGAAGTCATTTGAAAAGCTGAAGGCAATGGCCTGTCAGGACCTCAAGCTCGGTATCTTCGATCCACAATTTCTGACGATTCTGCAAACAGATGCCTCCAATTATGGCATTGGTGGTGTGCTGTCTCAAGTTCAAAATGGAAAAGAAGTGCCGATTGCCTTTGGACACCACACATTGGATACCAGAGAACGCAATTGGGCCTCCAATGAACGGGAAGCATATGCCGCAATGTTCTTTTGTGAATATTGGGAGAAGTTCTTGTTGGGACGCCCATTCACGCTGCGCACTGACCACCAAGCTCTGACATCGCTGTTGCACCAGTGCAGCAACAAGCGAAAATCAGCCAAGTTTGCAAGGTGGCATGACCGACTCAGTCACTTCAACTATACTGTGGAGTATAGAAGTGGCAATGATAGCTCAGCTGATGTTCCGGATGCACTGTCACGCCTAATCGACAAGGCAAACCCGAGAATAAAAGCAGTCAATGAGCAAGTCAATTCAATGGGTCTGTCATTGGCAAAATTTCGTGCCAGCACAAAAGAGGATCCAGTTCTCAAAGAGGTCATGCGCTTCATTGCAGAAGGCTGGCCGCAGAATCGCAACAAAGTGCCAAACTCAGTGGTAGAGTTCTATAAGCTGCGCAATGAACTCTCAGTGGAAGAGGGTTGCATAGTCCGCGGAGACAAGTGCCGAATACTCGTTCCAGGTTCCCTGCGCAAAACTCTCCTGACAAGAGCACACAGTGGTCATCCTGGCATCGTTCGCTTCAAACGGAAGCTACGAGAAACCTACTGGTGGCCAGGGATGGACAAAGAAGCAGAAGCGTTCGTGCGACATTGTGCACCATGTCAAGACTCTGGAAAGTCTGACCCAAAAGTGCACATGCCCGCCATGCACCTCCATGTCCCGGACAAACCATGGGAGGAAGTTTCGATTGACATAACTGGTCCATTTGTTGATGCACCGAAGCACCAGCAGTACATCGATGTTATAATCGATCACTACTCGCGTTTTCCTGAGCTGCTCTGCACAACCGACATCACAGCTGGTAGAATCACCAGGTGGTTGGCAGAAGTCTTCAGCAGATACGGGAATCCAGCCAAGTTGATATCTGACAATGGACCACAGTTTGTGTCTGCACTCTTCAAGCGGTTCTTGGAATGCCGCGATATTCTGCATCAGTTGACGCCGGTCTACTGTCCACAGCAGAATGCTTTTGTGGAAGTGTTCAATCGCTACCTCAAGCATGGAGTGCAAACGTTCGCCAAAGGACAACTACCATGGTACGATGGTTTGCTGGAACTGCTCGCGCATTTCCGAGCGACGGCACATGCAAGCAATGCTCCTTCACCTGCAGAGCTCTTCTTTGGGCGCAAAGTTCGTTTGGATTTCGAAGTTGTGCGTTCAAGAAGGAGGAGGGAAGAGAGAACGCGAGCCACTCAGGAAGAAAACAAAAGCAGCGAGACGCAGTCAGAAAAAGCTATCGCAATCCACAGAAGAGGGCCATACAGGATCGGTGACAGAGTACGTGTCAAACGGCCTCACACACTCAAAGGGCGCAGTCCGTGGTCAGAGCCGCTCACTGTTGTCAAAGTGATGGGGGATTGGATGTACAAACTGTCCAATGGTCAACTCTGGAATGCGCGCCGCATGAGACACATCTATGATGATGAACCAAAGGATGTTGCGTCTGAGTGCACTGCAGAACCTCAGAGAGTTCAACAAGCATCTCCAGTTTTGCCACGCCGATCGCAAAGGGCCACCAAGGGACGTCAGCCACGCCGCTACTCTCCCAGCGACTACCCTTGATACTTTGATCACATTTAAAGGAGAGGGGTGGTTGATGTATCGCCGCATAGAGCGTAGGTTGTTGCTGCGCCCGCTTTGTGTGTACGTGCATTTATCAGACATGCCTCGGCACACTGTTGCTATTAATAGCGGGCCGCAGCGACCTGGCCTCAGCACAGGCTGGAGCCAGTCTAGTGTAATGCTAAACCTGTTGACCGGTCGACTATAGTAAAGACCGTGTGTTGATTCTGCTGTCTTCCCGCGCACACTCGAAAAAGCTCACCAACCACCGGCCACCACCAACATACTAATGAATCTATCTTCAACGTAACCGTCTGAAAAAATGTATTGTCATCCATCTGTCAACCAACAATCAAGGTTTCTTATGTGCTTTATTCTGATGAACTACCTATTTTGAGGAGCTTTCGAAATCTTAACTTTGGAAATTCTTTTGTTACAGTGTAAAAAATTAGAAATATTGAGTGGACACGGTACGCGGCATTATATCAAAATGTACATGCTGTTTAGAATCAAAGTGAAGTAAAATCTACTGTTTCCCAGTTAATTAATTTTCTAATTAACTAGCTATTAACTTGCTTGTACCTGTCAGGAATTTTATTTACTAGCTATTTACATGCTAGACACTGCAATTTCAAATATAATTTGTTATTAACTTGCTATTTGCTAGAAATTTGCTATGTATTTGCTATCAATTTGCTAGAATTTGCTACAAATTTTTCGCTCAACCAAATGATGCCTGCGAAATTTTCCGATTATAAGATGACCACAGTTATTATAGGATCATGGTTTTCAAAAGGGCGTCAAAAGTAACCCATTTGGACATTTTCTTGTTTGTCTTGTAAGGGAAACCCCCCGGTACCGTTTAAAATCAAAACTATACATTGTATCTCAGTTTCAACAAGCTGAACAAGCAACAGCAGAAAGAGAAGCACCAACATGAGTTTATGCCTAACATGAACACATTCATTTCAGTTTTCTATTTGCCGAATCTACTGTCAGCCTGGAGACTGACTTTCGTCCATACCTACTTGGCTATTAGCCCTACTTTAGCTATATGCGTAGCGTAACCAACCTTGGGTCCATGGACTAACCTGGCAGCACATTAGGTCCCAGGACAAGCTGGGAAAGATAGGGATAATGGATGAATATGTTCGAAGCTAGCAAATTCCTAGTAAATTGCTAGCAAAGTCCTAGCAAATTTCTCGCTCCCTCAATCCGAAATAAACTAGCTATTTATTTGCTAGGCGCCGCTTTGCCAAAATTAACTTGCTAGGAATTTGCTATTTGCTAGCCGATTTCGCCCAAAAATAAATTAACTTGCTATTTGTTATTAACTTGCTGGGAAACAGTAGTAAAATCACACCGTGTGAAAACCTTAAAACCAAGTTTTAGGAAATTTCATACGTCATTCTGTAATTTTCTCAGTGCACCTAAAAATTGGACAGAAGAAGAGGTTCAGAAAGGATATGGAAGAAGTATGGCAGCTATAAAACTTAAAATCGTGGTAGTCTGAAGGAAAATCGTCTCTTTAGCCATTTTTAGTTGGGCCTGCCGTGTAGGCGTCCGTAAATTTAGTGCAGCATCCAGTAGTTTAGTCATGCTTAGCTTGGTGACCACTACATGCGCATATTAATGTTTCAAACGTAGTTCGAGTTGTGGCTTCTTTGCTGTGAGAGTTATTTCAATCTGAAATAGTTTACCTAATGACATAGTAGAAAGTACGCAGCTTTCGTAAAGCTTTAGACGATTACCACTTAACACCTCACTTGAAGGGTAGGGCATTGGTAGTGTTGTTACAATACCAAAATTTCGGTTTGACTATGACTATGACTACTGCTCGTTTGACTGCAATACCAGAGTAGTTAAATATGACTATATTGTAGTCAAACCATTTGACTATCATGACCACCGGTTTGACTACTTTGACTACTTTTTGAAACCGAGCCAAAATGACATTTTCAGGGATTTATCATGTTTCAGTTACAGGCTTCAGCCTGAAATGGGTGTTACTCCATCAATAAATTATTCACTTTGAATAAACAGTGGTTCGACGCTAAAACATGCGGCAGAATTGTTCTTTCCCCTTCAAATTTTTTTTGTAAACCAAAAACAGCATACTGTGCAAAAACACCGTAATATAGAATAAAACGCCCTTTGTGTTTTAAGTCAATTCTTGATGTTTCTTCAACCAAAGAGCGTACATTTTCTACTTTGTGTCACAATTTTAATTTAATATTGGAGTTGTGAAACTTGAATCAGGAAGAGCTTTACTGTCTGATGCTTTATTGTTTTCAGAATTTTCGACAAAAAGGTTGTTTGGTGTTCTAAAGTGCTTAAAAATGTATGAAATTTGTCAAATATTTTTTGCGAACAGCGAAAAGTGGTAAAATACGCCTGAAAAGCTTGCCTGTTATAACAAAGTGTAGTCATAGTCAAACGGTTTGACTACCTGGTCTTCGTTTGACTACGTATTTATGGTAACGAAGGTAGTCAAACTTTGACTTTGACTACCTGTCCGTTTGACTGCGACATCACAAAAGTATTCACTATGACTTTGACTTTGACTAGTAGTCATAACAACACTAGGCATTGGTAGCCGTTTAGCGGCCCAGCCCGCTCTGTGTTCCAGTCTGCTTTGTTGGGCATTCTTTTTGTTAGTTGCTAACAATGACAATATAACAATGACAAAACAAATTTTTGTTTAAAAAGAGAGGAAGCCCCAGCGTCTGGTACAATATTCATATATCAATCAGCTTAATAGATAGCAAATTATCATATTCATATCTACTCACTAGTCCGTGCGTGCACTTACTGCAACTGAATTAGTAAGTGGGTGTCTGTCACAATGGCAGATTTTGCATTTTTCTCATATTTTTAAATTGTTGTTCAAGGATCTTCGAAAGTAAATGCACCGAATTATGAAGCTAAACTAGACCTACTCACACGACACAATTTGTAGCTATCTTCCAATAAATATGTTTCATAGAAATGTTCTTTTTTCATAGTGTCTGAGACTTGAAACGGGCCAAATTCGTAAAGCTTTTGACCCCAATCATTCTAACTGGGTCATTTTGTAGCGAGCGAGTCACCTATCTGGTCTTGAGAACGAACTTACGTCTATGCACATAACTATTATAACAAGTTTTCCAGATGGGTTACGGGGGGTATTCGCACGATAACTTATGAAAAAGTCAGTATGAAAGCGTGTATTCTAAGGAAGAATGCAGTAATTAGTTTTTCGTACCTAAAAGCATAATCTAGATGGTATAAGCAGTTGTGTGACCGCAGAGTGGGTTGTTTTTATTGAAGATTTGTAATATAGGTCGCACTGTTTTTCAGGATTTGACGACAGGCCGAACATACGTATCCGAGGCAACCCTGTGTGTAGCATGCAGTAAATTAGTTGGTTCATGTGTAATTTTATAATTAGTGGACCAAGAGCAGTTGTTTGCTGAAAATTGGATCATTTTTTTGTTAAAAGATTGCAATGGAGTGATCTCCAGATTATAGCTTTTTGGTGCGGCCCGGTGATCTACTGTTCAATATTTAGCACTATTTAGCAGGCGGTAGATTTTATTAGCAAATCGAACAAAATTTAGCTGGCCTGTTGGATATATTTGCGATCGCTTGTACGGTCTGTCAACGCGTAAAACCGTCTAAGCAACAAAAATGCCCTGTGTTTTTGGAATTCCTGATTGATTCTTAAGGTGTGCTGGTGCAGACGTGCTTTTCAAACTTTTTGTAGGGGGAAGATTTGTAAGTGGCTCCAGTTTGTTAGCGTCGGTCTAGGTGATCATCTAAAGTGCAGCATCGTGGCCGTGGTCGTCCAAAGACGGGATCGGCGTTCCTTGCGAACAAAAAGAAATAACACAGCTAATCTATTAATACGAAGCGGGGAAATTCTCTCGGAAAGAGATCTGGCTGACGCAATTTCGTGTTTGTTGGGCATCAGAGTCACAGACGTAGCAGCTGATGCGTTCTTGACTAAGCGCAAGAAGAAAGTGCCGGAACAACAGGTAATTTCGGTAGACGATGAAGTAATTTGTCTTTAAACATTGGAGATTTACTTGTGCCCGAGTGACAGAGTTTCAGATTCCTTCATCACTTCGTTGCTTGCTTCTTTTATTGCACGGATTTTGCGGGTCTTTTATTTTTTCGGTTTTTCGAATGGGTACAGAGTGTTCTGAGAAGAGAAGTTAGAAATTTTAGGGTTTACTCTAGACCGAACAACACTGATTCAGCAGTGCGTATAACAAAGAATCCGTTTTTATGACTGCGTTTACTGCTTAGAATTCTCGGTACGTAAATCAAACTCACACGAGGAAGTCACCACTGATGCTTGTTGTACGAGTCCGCTTTTGTGTTTCTCACAACTTTCTATGTTATGCTATAGACGCCATCAGATGCTAACTCCGCTCAACACCAACAGTGTCCGTCTTCCACCAGTACCAAGACAGCACGCTTTCCAACGAATCCGGGAATGCACTCTAAATCCGGCAACGTTTTTTCAACGTTTGCTTACAAGCGTGTTGCCCGGCGGATACAAGCAAGCAGCAAGAGTTACATTTCTGAAACCAACAAAGAACGCGTTTGTACATCAAAAGTGGTTGTGCTCATACATGTAGCAGGGGGGGGGGGGTCGGGGGGCGTCGGCCCCCCACCCGACTTAGGCCAGACCCCCCCCCGGATGGGACCCCCCCCCGAGACGATTTGACCGACCCCCCCTCCGATTTTTCTAGCAAGTAAATTTTCGAGCAAATTTTTGCAATTTTTTACACTTTCACACACAAAAATTGCCAAAATCGCCTGCAAAACAGCACTTTTTAGCTGTATTTCAGCCCAAATTAGCGATTTTTGGCAATTTTTAGCCAAAAAATTGCGATTTTTCTCGATTTTTGTGCGTTTCTTAGGGCCCCCCCCCCCCCCCCCAAATTTTGGCTCAGCCCCCCCCCCCCCCGGCCGGCGCCAGACCCCCCAACCCCCCCTCCCCCATCGGCGGATGACCTGTTACATGTATGGTTGTGCTCTAATAGGTTGATCCGAATCTTCGGTTTTCTACTTCACGACATGTGTATGTGCTTAAAGAATACTCTGTTTCACTACACAGCATTGCAGAGCCGAAACAATCTGAAATTGCAGTTGGACCACATCGGTACAGACCGCCTAAACAATGAGCCGCTTTGATCGGGAGATACCAACGACGCACCTAGCTTTTTCATTAAGCAAGTTGAGCGTTGTGCCAAGCACACAGGAAGGAAGAAGTGTTTGTGCAGCCGGCCAAAGCAAACAATGACTCTGGGCAGTTTGTCTCGATTGTCCCTGCAAGTCTGTCTTAGGAGAACAGCCATTATTTCCGTATGTTTGACTATTTTTTGTTCTACTCCAAGCCAAAAAATCGATCGACGCTGCAGCGACTGACACGTAGCCCAGCAGCACTTTTTTGTTCCGCGTGCGGTCGTGTCTCGTTAATCCGGCCGGATTATCCCCTTCCGGACAATTACTAGACCAGGTCCCAATTTTCCTACATGTTATATGACTGGTTAAATCCAGCCAGACAGAATATTTGTGGTCCCAAACTTTAATTTATGGTAAAGTGATTCGTTATTCATAATTTTGTTAGTTAGGACAAAATGAATTCGCAATTTTTCAATTCAGGTGTGCATTTTCCATTGAATAATGCTTTTCGTGGAGTCAGAATGTCCTTTTTACGAGCTATAATCGGCTGAAATAAGCTTTTGGCTTTTCATTTGGCACGCGTCGTCTCAACGCCCCTGAGCGGGCGCGCATTCGCAGGCAGCCAGCGGCGCAGCACAGGGCAGCACGGATTTAAGCGGCAAATTCAAACGAGCGCCCGCAGCCGACTAAGCGCGAAGCCTTGCAACATATGCCCAGTCAGCCAGCCAACCCACGCAATCAAATCAATAGATAGGTCCACTTTCTGTGCGTGCTCGCCTTGTTCGTCCCTAACACTTAAAGACCTATTCATAATCTTATCGAAAAACGTCGACCGGCGAGTGTTGATACGAGTCTGATCGCGTAGGGCCGTCTCCAGGTCGATCCCCCGTCATATGGAATTGAAGCCGTGTTGATAAAATGCACTGCGGCGTTCATGCAATTTTCGAAAGCAGGGGACACGATGACGCACCAGGATTTGAACTTTAAAAATGTTTAACCAAAACTCCAAAACCTTTCTTAGGCACCTCAACTTGCCTTCCGGCCGCTATCTCCACTGTCTACATACTAAAAAGGAACAAAACGAAATGTAGCCACAACAGGAACAAGTCAGAGTGTGTCCATACAGCTCTCTTGATATCATACTACAATACGTTTCAGCTACATTCCACTGCTGTATTGCCGCATGTAGGTCAGCGAACCGGCTATGGCGTTAATGACTGTATTCAATTTGTTGAGCCACTATGTACATTACCCACGACACAACATTTGCACACTAGTAGTAGAGACCTGCGCGGCCGCCTTTGGCCCGGCCCCGGGAAAGCTAAAATTCCCCAAAATTCATTCAAAATCGTTTGAGCGAGTACTACAGTACAATAGAAAGAAACATTTCTAACAATACACCAAAGCTTAATGATAATCCAGAATCAAGAATTCTATCTTTTTTATTGCACTCTACACAGCTTTTTCCTTCACCCTTGGCCCGGCTGAAATTCTCTGCCGGGAGGCAACGCAGTGCGACCAGAATCAGCACCGTTTGCATACACACAATCAACGAACAAGTACGTACAGTAGCAGTTAAGTGAGGAAAGTCTTATCTATTCGGCGAGCACTACTGTGTTGACAACAGCACAATCCACTACTGGGGACTATCCAACTTGCGCACAACCGATTTGCGCACACGGATCGCGGGCACACCAACTTGCGCACAACCAATTTGCGCACAACCGATTAGCGCACAACCGGTTTGCGCACAACCGATTAGCGCACAACCGAATTGCGCACAACACAACCGATTTGCGCACAATTTTTTCACTTAAACACTTTTACTTTTTTTGCAGCACAATATAGTCATAGACACCAACAGTAATTTTACATAACACAGTCAGGCACTTAACGCCGTTTATGGTACCGGTACCTAGGGTAGTGGTATCATATATGGTACCCCCACCTTCGGGCCCTGTGGTGGTACCATGGTACCGGTACCATATATGGTACCCCACGTTCGTCGGGCCTGTGTCTGTGGTGGGACCATATATGGTACCCCAACCTTCGCATTGGTACCGATACCGGTACCATACATGGTGCCACTCTGTTCAGATTTCGTACCATATAAGGTGCCGGTACCATATATGGTACCGGCACCCATGGTCATGGGTAGGGGTACCATATATGGTGCCGGTACCATATGAGGTGCCGGTACCAAATACGGTACCACCACAGGCCTCGAAGGTGGGGGTACCATATATGGTACCGGCACCCATGGTCATGGGTAGGGGTACCATATGGTACCGGCACCTTATATGGTCTCGGTACCATAAACGGCGTTAAGTGCCTGACTGTAACAGTTACATTTATAACAGACAGATTTATAATACATACATAAATTTTATAACTGATTGCTCTTTGTGCGCAAATCGGTTGTGTTGTGCGCAATTCGGTTGTGCGCTAATCGGTTGTGCGCAAACCGGTTGTGCGCTAATCGGTTGTGCGCAAATCGGTTGTGCGCAAGTTGGTGTGCCCGCGGTCCGTGTGCGCAAATCGGTTGTGCGCAAGTTGGTAGTTCCCCCACTACTGACATCAAAATTGTTCGCACCGAATGAGGCCAGTCAACTCGCAAAGGCAAGCCAAGGTGTGCAACAGATTGCTCTGTATCTGAACTCCATTTATGTGCAGAAACTTCGACCGCATCCAACGTCACCACCCTGCATAGAACGAGAAAGATACATGGTCGCTCCAGCAAGCCGAACGAAAGAAAACGAAAATGGCATGAACTAATCACAGCCACCAGCATAATTGCGCCTGCAAAAGACGTGACGTACAATATGTGCATCTAACAGTCTGAGAAATAACAACTTAGGTGTGGTACCACTAGAGAGGACTGCAGTTTGCGTAAGTGAACTCCCCTAAAAACCCCTGAATTTTGAAAAATCCCCAAACTTTCCCCCTAACCCCCAAATCAAAATTTTGCTCCTAAATGGGAAAAAGTCGCCCTAAATTTAGGGGAATCCCCCAACCTGGCAACACTGAAGCACACGACACGCGTCCAGGGCAGTCGGCCGCCGATTGGACTTTTCTCGGAAAATAATCCTAACTCAGATTCTGCAAGAACAGCATTTCTTTGCCGGTCCCTTACCATTAGCTTGCAGCTTTGATCGTGCGGTAATCTGAAATTCTGCGGCGAGCTCATCACTTCTTGTTTCTATACGTAGCACCGAGTAAGTCCATCTCGCTTGGTGTGTGGAGAAGGAAGAGAGAAGAAAAGAGCGCTCGAATAGTGACATTGCACTGTATTGGTCCGCTGGCAGACAAAAGTTGTGTGGGCACAGCATCAGCAAACGGTGAGCGCGCAGGTCTCACCAGCGCGTGGACAAAAGAAAGGTGTAGCAAAGCGGGCAAGGCAGCAAGCAATCAGCACAGCACAGTACGGCAGAGGTGCGGCGGTCGGCCGCGCAAGCTGTTTTGAATTTGCCGCTCGAACCTGTGCTGCCCTGTGCTGCGCCGCGGGCTAACTGCGAATGCGCGCCCGCTCAGGGGCGTTGAGACGACACGTGCGTTGGCGGTACAGCTGCAGAATCTGGTAGATATGCAACTAACAAAAACCTGTCATTTAGGCCTTTGACCCGAAAAACTGTGATTTAGCTTTTATTCGTTTATCCGGAAATTCGCTAATCTCGACAAAATTGGCCGGTCCCACCTTGTCCGGATTAACGAGACATGATATGATTGTATTCTGTGCCTGTGCTGCAGTTTCCCAACCTAAAATCGTACGGTGCCCGATTACCATATCGTTGGTGTAGATAAATTCTGAGCATAATTGACTGCACAAGCTATGTGACTGTAGGTTACTGTAACTACCGTATCTCGGGTTACAGTATTTTTTGAAATCGACCCATTTCGCTCCCTTCTGTATCTTAGGTTTAGGCTTAGGCTTATGTTCAGTCTTGAAGAAGAACAAGAATTGGGCATAGGCTTAGGTTTAAGACGCAATTTCTGAGAGACCTCAGTGTCTCCAAATCTGGTCAGGGCTACATTTGGCTCATTTTTACTTAAGTAAGAGTATATGTCGAAAAACTAAGAAGCCCCAAGTATGAAGCTCGGTCCACCACACAGATCTCCCTCCAAAGTAGGAGTGGTCGGGCTGATTTTAAAGAATGCCGTAACCCGAGATTTAAAGCTACTGTAACCCATGATTACGATTTTTGCAGTCAAATATGCTCAGGACTGTTGCCAACCCGATGATGCGACACTTGGTCGCTGTTCGATTTAGTAGGTATTCTGCCCTCTTTTCAAGGTCTGTTGTCTGTGCTGCCTGTGCAATTCATCATTATCTTTGTGGTGTATGTTAAATTATGTTCGAACTCCGTAACAATCCTAATTGCAGACCTGTAAATCGATCCACTTTATGACTTTAAGATAGAATTTCCACTCCAAATTAGTAAATTTTGACGATTTTTAGGCCAAATTTTTGACTGTTTTATTATTAGCGTTTTTTATTGCCCAACCTCCTCCCCTATAATTTGGCTAGAATTTTGAGTCCCGTCCCCGGCTGACCCCGACAGCCATCGGCGGATGACCTGTTGCATGTATGAGAATTGAATTGTAAAAAAGTCGAGAAAACTTGTCCAAATTTTGTCCCACTAAAGTCATCTCAGGGTGGGACCTGAGGCCATAGTCACTAGGTATGGAGAGCAGACAGTCTGTTGTGTGGCACTGGCAGTAACTCACGCTCACTGTGCTCATTAATAATTATAATAATGCACAGTGAAGAAAACACATGTTTCAACAACAATTTAAAATTAGTGGCCGAACACGATTTCTATTCCACGTTTTCTTTCTTTGTTTGTTTGTTAGTTTTTGCTACATTGGCCGCTCTAGTAAACTTCAGTTTCTGCATTTGTTGCTTTAAACTGCAATTCGAGCAATTCCAGAAAAACCCCAGCTTAAGAGTCGTTCTCTGAACCGATCGAGTTTCAGTATTCAGACCCCAAAATTGAAAGTTTGAGCTAGAGAGCTGTAAGTTGGCACACTAATACATACTTATGAGTTATCTTTCAGCTGCAAAGGATTAGTGGATCTGACGCTCCTGTCCTGAGATATAGCCTTCCGAAAATCGGTCCGCTTAACTATGGGACCAAAATTTCAAAGTCTAATTTCTCGCTTCATACTCGGAATTCGGACCTAAAAATTGGGGGTTTTAGAGTACTTTTGGACTGCTTTAAGAAACTTTTCTCAAATTTTCGTTTTCAGAAAAACAATTTTTTTTCGCCCCCTTTGCCCCCCTAGCTCGTCTGGAACCCCCCCAACCCAGTTTTTTTTATTTCAGAAAAATGTTGCGCTATCAATTACCTACCGTTTGGTGTGAAGCATTGTTTGCTCAGACCCGAAAAACGTGAGAAAATTGAGGTCAAACATGTCCCGGTCGCAAAATTTTCGCACTTTTCTCAGGTCAAATATTTCCAAGTCCGGTTTTCCACCTACTAGTACGAATTCGGACTGAAAAATTGGGGGTTTTAGAGTACTTTTGGACTGCTTTAAGAAACTTTTCTCAAATTTTCGTTTTCAGAAAAAAATTTTTTTTCGCCCCCTTTGCGCCCCCCTAGCTCGTCTGGAACCCCCCAACCCAGTTTTTTTTTATTTCAGTAAAATGTTGCGCTATCAATTACCTACCGTTTTGTGTGAAGCATTGTTTGCTCAGACCCGAAAAACGTGAGAAAATTGAGGTCAAACATGTCCCAGTCGCAAAATTTTCGCACTTTTCTCAGGTCAAATATTTCCAAGTCCGGTTTTCCACCTACTAGTACGAATTCGGACTTAAAAATTGGGGGTTTTAGAGTACTTTTAGACTGCTTTAAGAAACTTTCGTCAAATTTTCGTTTTCAGAAAAAAATTTTTTCTTCGCCCCCTTTGCGCCCCCCTAGCTCGTCTGGAACCCCCCTACCCAGTTTTTTTTATTTCAGAAAAATGTTGCGCTATCAATTACCTACCGTTTGGTGTGAAGCATTGTTTGCTCAGACCCGAAAAACGTGAGAAAATTGAGATCAAACATGTTCCGGTCGCAAAATTTTCGCACTTTTCTCAGGTCAAATATTTCCAAGTCCGGTTTTCCACCTACTAGTACGAATTCGGACTTAAAAATTGGGGGTTTTAGAGTACTTTTGGACTGCTTTAGGAAATTTTTGTCAAATTTTCGTTTTCAAAAAAAGAAATTTTTTTTCGCCCCTTTTGCGCCCCCCTAGCTCGTCTGGAACCCCCCAACCCAGTTTTTTTTATTCCAGAAAAATGTTGCGCTATCAATTACCTACCGTTTGGTGTGAAGCATTGTTTGCTCAGACCCGAAAAACGTGAGAAAATTGAGGTCAAACATGTCCCGGTCGCAAAATTTTCGCACTTTTCTCAGGTCAAATATTTCCAAGTCCGGTTTTCCACCTACTAGTACGAATTCGGACTTAAAAATTGGGGGGTTTTAGAGTACTTTTAGACTGCTTTAAGAAATTTTTGTCAAATTTTCGTTTTCAGAAAAAAAATTTTTTTTCGCCCCCTTTGCGCCCCACCAGCTCGTCTGGAACCCCCCCCAACCCAGTTTTTTTTATTTCAGAAAAATGTTGCGCTATCAATTACCTACCGTTTGGTGTGAAGCATTGTTTGCTCAGACCCGAAAAACGTGAGAAAATTGAGGTCAAACATGTCCCGGTCGCAAAATTTTCGCACTTTTCTCAGGTCAAATATTTCCAAGTCCGGTTTTCCACCTACTAGTACGAATTCGGACTTAAAAAATGGGGTTTTAGAGTAATTTTTGGACTGCTTTAAGAAATTTTTGTCAAATTTTCGTTTTCAAAAAAGAAATTTTTTTTCGCCCCTTTTGCGCCCCCCTAGCTCGTCTGGAACCCCCCTACCCAGTTTTTTATTTCAGAAAAATGTTGCGCTATCAATTACCTACCGTTTGGTGTGAAGCATTGTTTGCTCAGACCCGAAAAACGTGAGGAAATTGAGGTCAAACATGTCCCGGTCGCAAAATTTTCGCACTTTTCTCAGGTCAAATATTTCCAAGTCCGGCTTTCCACCTACTAGTACGAATTCGGACCTAAAAATTGGGGGTTTTAGAGTACTTTTAGACTGCTTAAAGAAACGTTCGTCAAATTTTCGTTTTCAGAAAAAATTTTTTTTCTTCCCCCTTTGCGCCCCCCTAGCTCGTCTGGAACCCCCTACCCAGTTTTTTTTTCAGAAAAATGTTGCGCTATCAATTACCTACCGTTTGGTGTGAGCATTGTTTTGCTCAGACCCGAAAAACGTGAGAAAATTGAGGTCAAACATGTCCCGGTCGCAAAATTTTCGCACTTTTCTCAGGTCAAATATTTCCAAGTCCGGTTTTCCACCTACTAGTACGAATTCGGACTTAAAAATTGGGGGTTTTAGAGTACTTTTAGACTGCTTTAAGAAATTTTTGCCAAATTTTCGTTTTCAGAAAAAAAAAAATTTTTTCGCCCCCTTTGCGCCCCCCTAGCTCGTCTGGAACCCCCCAACCCAGTTTTGGCGGTTCCAGACGAGCTAGTGGGGCGCAAAGGGGGCGAAAAAAATTTTTTTTTGTGAAAACGAAAATTTGGCAAAAATTTCTTAAAGCAGTCTAAAAGTACTCTAAAACCCCCAATTTTTAAGTCCGAATTCGTACTAGTAGGTGGAAAACCGGACTTGGAAATATTTGACCTGAGAAAAGTGCGAAAATTTTGCGACCGGGACATGTTTGACCTCAATTTTCTCACGTTTTTCGGGTCTGAGCAAACAATGCTTCACACCAAACGGTAGGTAATTGATAGCGCAACATTTTTCTGAAATAAAAAAACTGGGTAGGGGGGTTCCAGACGAGCTAGGGGGGCGCAAAGGGGGCGAAAAAAAAATTTTTTTCTGAAAACGAAAATTTGACGAACGTTTCTTAAAGCAGTCTAAAAGTACTCTAAAACCCCCAATTTTTAGGTCCGAATTCGTACTAGTAGGTGGAAAGCCGGACTTGGAAATATTTGACCTGAGAAAAGTGCGAAAATTTTGCGACCGGGACATGTTTGACCTCAATTTCCTCACGTTTTTCGGGTCTGAGCAAACAATGCTTCACACCAAACGGTAGGTAATTGATAGCGCAACATTTTTCTGAAATAAAAAAAACTGGGTAGGGGGGGTTCCAGACGAGCTAGGGGGGGCGCAAAGGGGGCGAAAAAAAATTTTTTTCTGAAAACGAAAATTTGACGAAAGTTTCTTAAAGCAGTCTAAAAGTACTCTAAAACCCCCAATTTTTAGGTCCGAATTCGGAGTATGAAGCGAGAAATTCGAGTTTGAAATTTTGGTCCCATAGTTAAGCAGACCGATTTTCGGAAGGCTATATCTCAGGACAGGAGCGTCAGATCCACTAATCCTTTGCAGCTGAAAGATAACTCATAAGTATGTATTAGTGTGCCAACTTACAGCTCTCTAGCTCAAACTTTCAATTTTGGGGTCTGAATACTGAAACTCGATCGGTTCAGAGAACGACTCTTAATTAACATTTCCATTTTGAACTTGTACTATACTATACGAAGTACACGTACTTACCAGTTTTCAATAATTTTGGTAATTTCAGTGTTTTCGGTTGAATATTTTTCATTTTTTTTCATTTTATCTGCCCCCTTGGAAAATTTCCGGAAGGATTTCCTATTTCCCATTGGAAATTTTCCATGAAACATCTCTACCGGCAAATCAAGATACTAAGAATAATTTACTGAAAGTAATAATTACGTAATTTTTTTAGTGGCAGCGCCTTCCAAATCGGTATTAAATTTGAGATTTCTGATAGTTTCTGGCCTGGTAGGGTGGCGCCGAATGGGCGCACTCCAAACCTCGTGCTCATGAAAGTCACAGGACTGCTTGATTTTATTGCCAAGCCGACACGAGCCTATCTTCTTCAGATGCGTCTCATTCTAGCGTTAAATTTCAGCAGTCATAGCTTTTGTGATCAGTTGTTTGTTGCCACAAGCATCCCAGTCGCGAGCTAGTCATATCCGAGCTGAGGCCCAATCGGTCATAGTGGGCTTGTTCGATGAAGTGGCCAGCGATGACGTGGCCGTCGACCTATTTAGTGCTCTGGCCGCTAATATGAGACGTAAATCTTGGCTGCCAAGCAGCTTTGCTGTGCAGCTCGGTGTCTTTTTTGTAGACTTGGTTTCATGTGAAAACGATGCCAATCCCTTCGTAATACGGTTAATGGGATCAGGTTTGAGCGACCTTCAGCCGGAGGAGTTCCTCATTAACTCACCAAATCATCATGCTCCTATGGATCTACGGATCGAACCACTTCGTGTCAGAACTCTGGACGAACGTATCAATCTCCAGACCACCCTTACGTACGTATTCTGCCAATACAGTCAGGCTCCTTAATGTTACCCTAGTCTTAGGCTACCATTACGGTTCCCCTATCCCATACATGTAACAGGTCATCCGCCGATGGGGGAGGGGGGTTGGGGGGTCTGGCGCCGGCCGGGGGGGGGGTCAAAGCCAAAATTTGGGGGGAGGGGGGGTGGGCACAAAAAAACGCTCAAAAATCGAGAAAAATCGCAATTTTTTAGCTAAAAATTGCCAAAAAAGCTAATTTGGGCTGAAATACAGGTAAAAAGTGCTGTTTTGCAGGCGATTTTGGCAATTTTTGTGTCTGAAATTGTAAAAAATTGCAAAAATTTGCTCGAAAATTTACTTGCCAGAAAAATCGGAGGGGGGGGGGTCGGTGAAATCGTCTCGGGGGGGGGGGGGGGTCCCATCCGGGGGGGCTGGTCTAAGTCGGGTGGGGGGGGGGGCAGACCCCCCTGTTACATGTATGCCCTATCCACACAGTTGTTAAAACAATTTTTGAAGGCCTAAAATTTTCGTTATTTTTAAATAAAAAAAAATTTATATTATCTTAAGAAATTTAAAAAAATTGTCTTTTGAGTGTGTCGTCCTGAAAACTACCATATTTTTGGTTAACCACTTACAATGTTCCGAATACTTAAGCTATTGGTACTGTCCTCATTATAGGGACGTAATGGCAAATTGTTCGACTGTGTGGCGTTTGCAGTCCAGCGATGTGATTGCATTGTGTGCTCTTTTTACCATGAAACAGTTGGATTTAATCCACACTAAACTGCAAGCGGTAAGTTATTTTTTCTAATTGGACTGAAAATACACTGACACTAGAAGAAACTGTCACCACAGATAAGTTTTGTGGAAAACACCCGTGATCACTGCTTTCCGGGTCCGAGAAAAAAAAACGATTGTATTTTGTTTACTGTTCAGGCGTCTCAACGACTTCTGACACAGCTGCTGAAAGAAAATCTATGTCCGCTGTTGATCAGTGATCGTGTGATTTGGTGTCTGTTCAATCTGCTGGAGCACTACTGCGTCACCGAACCGGAAACGTGCAAAGATCACGAGTGCGCTCTATTTTCAACAGCCACAGTTGATTTCTGCAGTTCTTTGTAGGTTCTGGCAGGCCTTTGCGCAGTGCATGTCATTGTGCGCGCGCAAGTTGGAGGAAACCCTTACCTCGCGACCTGACCGGCACTCCGGGGAGAGACTTTTCGGCGAAATGACGGTTGAAGATGTGTTGGATTGGCTAACAATCGTGCACCCATTGCTCACTCCTGCCTCTGACTTTCTTGATCTCGAACACCACGTGCATCTCGCGCTCGCTCACTTAATCTGTCCTCTAGTCGAGCTGGTGGCTTCAATTGTGTGCTACGCTGAATCTCCGGACTACCCGCCGACCTCGCACGCAGCTGATGTGCTCTGTGAACTGTTCCGCCGCATCTGGCAGGCACGAACTGATTTTAAGCTGGACCCTAAAGTAAACCAAATTAAGTTTTGTTGGTTGAGTTGTTTGGCAAGTTGACAAGTTACTTCCAGACCTACTCTATTCTGCTGGCGCGCATCATAGCTGTTCTACAAGAGTTTGAGACGGAGCAGCTACTTAGCGATGATCAACGGTTGTACGATATAGTTGAAGAGGAGATGAAATCGAGTGAGCTTGAGCAGTTTTCACAGCCGCTCACAGTACGTACAGCTCTTACAGCTTTTGATCAACGCAGCTCAGGTTAGGTTTTTTAAGCTGGAAGCGGATTTGAACTCAGCCATTCTTATGGTGCAAGGCTTGTCGTTGATGTTCAACAGAGATCTGTGCAATGATATCGTGACAAAGATGCGTAAACAACCGCTTTCCACAGCACTCAACACCTTGACCAAGACGTCTGAGGATTCCCGGCAGACAGCTGCCATTGCTTTAATGCGTCTGGCAGCTACCTTCGGCTATACAGGTCTGAAGTGATTCTTATTTTATACGATAATTACGTTAGGTCCACCGTTTTGCATTTGGATTCAAAGCAAATAGGTCTACGAGTACGCGTCTGAAGTTCTATGTGCCTCGTAGCCTGGACTTATGTACACAAGACACACAGACAGAGGCAGCTATTACATAGGTTAAATAAAGTTGCAAGTCGGCGTATAGGAACTGCTGAGTCGGCGTTTAGCACCCGCTTAATCGGCGTAAGGCACCTGCTCGCTCAGTGATCGTAAAGCACCACCCCAGTAGGCGTTTAGCACCTAGTCGGCGTATGGCACCTCTCCGCAGCATAAAGTCGGCGAAAGGCACCTGAATCTTTCAAAGGGGTATGCTAGAAGAGAAAACGAATATTGCGCGGTACCTCTGACATTATTCTAATTGACTGACAGTAGTTCTTGTTAAAGTCAAAGGCGATGTTTAATTTTTTTCTTTAATATTATGTGTTTTAGCGTTTATGAACGAAGAAAAACCGCTTGTTTCTGGCTCCATCGTTTACACTCTTCTGACACCTTGGATTTCGGTTTGTTTTTTCTTTGACTGGGTTGCCTGTGTTTCTTTGCCGTACATGCAGTCCAGACATACCGGTTCGTAAACCTCAAATAAAGGAACAAAACTACTGGAGTATTCCATAAAGAAACTACTGTTTTCAGAAGCTGCCGTTTGAAAAGAAAGGAGTGAGATCTGCATTTCACGCATTCTATCAGACTGTGACCGGCTTTAAAAAGGAATTATTCGAAAGTAGAAACGGTCTTCTCAGCATGTGCACAGAGAGCCGTTTCAGATGCCAGCGTTGTAGACGTGGCTCTTCGGGCAGTTGCCGTGATCAACGTTCAAGGGTTGGATGAACAGCGCAAGAGGACCTTGACGCTTGAGTTGGTAAAATTGTAAAATAACCGTAAAAACCATCGCAATAGCCGGTGTTCACAGCAGTCCCAGAATCTCACCCAAGCAGAGAGGTGTTTGCGTGTGCTGCATCTGTTTTTCGCCTCTCCACGCTTCAGCTATGACACAAAGAAACTGTTTCTGAAAGAGAACATTCTGTATGTTTTAAGTTGCTACCAGTCCTTTTGAAGCTAGTTGTCTGTCACATTTCAGACCTTTGTACCGATCTTCTGGTGTCGACGATAACTTCGTTGCTGCACTGCTCGGCTGTTTCGGCAAGTGGTTGTGCGCTTGTTCTGCGCGACTCCGCTGGGACTGGCAAGAAATGTCTACCTGCTCTGCTCCCCGAAAAGCTAGCGTTTAGGCTGTCCGATATGACTCCCGGTTTCACCTGTCTAGTGTGTGCTGGTAAAGTGCCTGACGATCAACTGCAAAGGTTGCAATGCAGTGGGCCAGTGCTCTCGGTCCTGCAAAGCGAACTGAAGACCTTCACGGACTTGCACACGGACAAACGGAAAATCGGTACAGTCATGTCTCGTTAATCCTGGTATTCGCCTTCCCGACAAGATTTGCCATGTTATGTGTCTGGTTAATCCGGATCCAGACAAGATTTGCAGTCTCACCTTAAAATTTGTATGTTAAAGTGATTCGTTAGTCCGGATTTCGTTAATTAGGACAAAATCCATGCGTAAATTTTCAATTCAAATGTGAATTTTCAATGGAGTATGCTTTCTGTTGAGTCAGAATGTTACGTTTTTGCGGATAATCAGCTGAAAACAATATACAGAATCTTATATGCAATTTACAAAAGCTTAGATTTTAGAAGTTTTGGCCCGAAAGCAGTGTTTTAGCATTGATTCGTTAATCCGGAAATTCCCTAATCAGGACAAAAGCGTCCGGTCCCAACTTGTCCGGATTAACGAGCCACGACTACTCACTATCCGTTTCTCAGTGCTCTAACTGTGTCTGCACTCTTTAGCAGCTCTTCAGCTCCTGTCTCTCTATTTGCGGCATTGCGATCTTACGGACGGCGTTTCGTTGCCGGCTGTCAGGTCTGTAGCGGGATCGTTTCTGATGCTTATGGACGATGAACAGATTACTGTACGGCATGCTGTTCGGTAATAGCTTGGTCTTTGTGATTGCGAACGGCCAATGCTCAAGCTTTCTGTGGTTGTCAATCTTTAAATGGGCCGATCATGCATTCTTGTGCTTAAGTACATCGTTTGTAGCGTGTGGAGAGGTTTTGGGATCTAAGCCAAATTTCAGACAGAGGGTACCGGAGCGATATACCGGAGGAATTCGGTGCTCAAATGAAAAGCATATTTTTCAGCATCCGAAATTGTAAAAAATGGCAGAATTGGTCCAAAAATTGCTTTCTAAAATCGAAGGTTAGTGGGAGAGCACCGAGCACCTGACCTGCTACATGCTGGCTAGGCCCCTCAAAATCTACAGCTTGTTTTTATGTCATAATGACTGGTTCGTAAAATTAAGTGCAGGAATAAGAAAACTGTAAAGATAGACCATATCCGTGTACCGCACGTATGAGAGGGGTGGTTCTGGTTCGGTTGAAGGTCCACGAGCGAGCGGTCATGGGTTCACTTCCAAGCAATGTTGTAGAGCGAACAATTCAATTTGAATGTTCCGTATCCGAGTGAATCTTATTGTTTCAGCCGTTGTTTGGGGGATATTGCCAAAATGCCATTGGATGAGGAACTGATCGAAGCGATCCAAGAAGCCTTTATTAAACTGGAAGAAAAGCAAGCCGAAATGGAGCGATCCATCACTCCGGGTAGTAAAGAGACACAGGAGCAGAGAGAAAAGTTGGAGCAGGATTTAATCTGGACTTTGCGCTATTTCACCGCAATTATGAAGTAAGAACATACATGTAACAGGTCACCCGCCCATGAGGTAGGGCGTTGGGAGTCTGGCACTGGCCTGGTGGTCTCAACCCAAACTCTAGGGAAGGGAGTTGGGTTCCAAAAAATCTCAATTTTGGGTTAAAAATTTGTCAAAATTTTGGTTAACAAATTTGGGTTAAAAAATTGTCAGCAGTCGCTATTTAGGACTCACATACAGCTAAAAAGTGCTATCTTACATGTGATTTTAGCAGTTTTGTTTTGTGAAATTCCAAAAATTTTAAAAGTTTGCAGAAAAATTACTTGCCTGAAAATCATAAGGGCCTAAGATCGGCGCGTGTGGCCTAAGTCGGATTAGAGGCAGACCCCACGTAGCCTTTATTACGTGTATGAGTAAGAATATTCTATTTACTAGCTTTACAATAATGTGCGTAAATCTAATAGATTTACCTTCAACGTTGAGGAGTTTTCGTTTCAGAGCGTTCAGATACATAATAGTCACCATTTTGCGAAAGCTGAAATACATTTAGCTCAGACAAAATCTAGAACTACGTAACTTTTCATATGTACGTAGCACATTCAAGGCTAGGGCTGATTTTCAGCATAACTTAGAGAGGATTGAAAGAAGTGATTGCAGGAACTGCCGCAACGCACATCTGTTCAGCGTGTGTTTCACCAAATGCGTGCTGTTGGTGGCGGTGCGTGAGCAGAACAGCGAGAACTTGGATCAGGAAGCCCTCTCCATACTGGAGGCGGTGGCCCGGACACGCGCCATGTCTGTGCGGCAGTTGTATTTGTCGGAACGAGACAGTCTCTGCGAACATCTGGCCAAGCACATGTGTGACTTTTGCAATGCCTATCTGTCGGTTGAAGACGGTGAAGGCGGCCACAACTCCACTGAGCGGCTGGAGCGCACATTGGTCGAGATTCTCCGGTGCGCCGGTCGACTGTGTGGCTACGGTTCGGAGACGCTGCATTGGTTAAGAGACTCACAGGCACACTTGGTACCGCATCTGATTTTGTACGGCGCTCTCAACTCGGCCGATCACGGCGCCAAGGGCAATTTGAGCGTGGGCGCCGTGTTCAAAGTGGTGGCCGGTCAGCTGAACACCAACCGACACTGCATCTTAGCGGGCGGACTGTTCCCCGACGTACTTCTCAAAGCAGTCATTAGCAGACGTGTCAACAGCGACGTAGATATGAATCGCGTTCTAAAATTTGTGGTCGAACAGGGCAAGCCCACCGACGGCTCCTCCAAATGGAGTTCGGTAAGTGTCAGGGCATACATGGGCCGGGGGTAAGGGGGTATACCCCTTCCCCTCGGCCGGCCATACCCCCCTTCCCCACCCCCCAAATTTTCGCTTATTTAAGGCAAAATAGGCGTTTTTTGGCCTTTTTTCGGCCCCCCCCCCCCCCGAGGTCTCCAGACCCCCCTACCTCCCTCCGGATTTTTCCGGCCCATGTATGTGTCAGGGTCAGTGGTTAGTTTACAAGCACTGGTCAAGACGGGACCGACATCTGCGAGGAGCCGTTGTTTGTGGGTTCGAAACCGGTATAAAGCCCAGCCCTCGCTACGGAATGCTGGTGGCGGCAAGTCGGTAAGCGGGAACTGAGTGGGTTGGTGGTTGGAATGGTTTTACCACAACTAAGACGTCAACTACTTATGATCCCACCCGTCCAAACATGACCCAGCGGAGGTGGCTGGGCAGTGAAACGTGTGTAGAGGGTACAAATCGGTTGCGAAATGACTTGGGTCCTCTTGCCAAACCGTTTTGTAGCGTAACTGCGTGAGTTGTTCAGTTCGAGTGAGAGCGGCATATTTCAGATCGAAGACTACTTCAATTTCTACGGCTTCGATTGCGAAAAGTTGTTGGTGCTGCACATAGCCGAGAATGAAGAGAACGTGCTTAGTATGTTGTCTCGCACAAGTAATCTGTTCGGAAACTCGGCGTCTGACCACTCCGATTCCTACTGGGACTGTGTGCGGCAGAGTTTGGAGAGGAACAACCGCTTTCTCGGTCACTTACTGTCTTTCTGTCAAATACTGGAAGATCCAGACGTACCGGTGAAAGAGAAGCGCACAGCACTGCTCAGCCTCAGTCTGATCGTGTCCAAGTTGCCGGCGCTTTCCTTGAGATTCTGCAAGAAGATAGTGGTCATTCTTCGTGCCGGCACTGGAATCGCCGACTCGTCTGAAGAATGCATCAGCGCTTGGCTAAGTTTCGTCAAAATTATCGACTCGCAAACTCTGACAAGCCTTCTATGGGAGGTGTTAGCCACCGTGGCCTGTTTGTTCGGTTCTCCTCAGATCGACGCACTGCTACGGTATCTGTTCGACGTGCGAAGAGCAGAGATGGTGGCCGTGGACTGCGCTACAGTCAACGCTGTTTTGCTGGTCTTTAAAGATCTGCCTGAGGCGAGTCGTCTGGCGGGATACGTACATGGAGTTCAGAGTGGTCTGCTTGCTGAGCTCGGCGCCTGTCTGGCTCTGCTCAAACGGGAGACCACTTGTGTGAAGGAGCTGTCGCTGCGCAAGTTGAAGTATCTGATGAATAGCCACTGCGACTTCCACTCTGCTCTGTCTGACGGCACCGACAGGTTGCAGCCGGTAGTTGTGGACTTGGTGCAGGTCTTAATCCTCACCATCAGCACGTGTCAAGACGAACCGACCGAGTCTGTACGTCTGGCCGCAGCCGAGTGTCTGGGGGCGTTGGGTGCGGTCGATCCCGGACGAATGGGACTGGAACTGTCGGCCCCAACGCAGCCCGGTCGCGCTCCTTTGGATCGGCGCGCCCCTCTCACCAGCTTTGCCAACTTTGGAGACGGCACCGAGGAGCTGAACCTTAAATTTATCCACCAGCTGATCGAGCGACTTCTCCGGTTCTGGTTGTCGGCGTCCTCTGCCAACGCCAACGACATCTGTTCGTTGGCGATCCAGGAAGTGCTGAAGACGCTGGGCTGTGATAGAGAGGGCTCAATGGGGTGGAGAGTGTGGCAGCAGCTGCCCGAGAGCAGCCGGGAGTTATTGGAGCCGATGCTTCGCAGCCGATACTTGGTGGGTCAGAGTACCGCCGTCGGCCACCTCGACTGCCTTGCTGTGCCCTTCATCCACCATCGCAGTAACGACTTCCTAAAGTGGCTGGTTGGTTGGACTGTCAGCTTGATTCGAAAGGTACTCCTGTTCTTGCAGTGCTTGTCTTTATGCAGTCTTCTTTTAGTTGTGTCCTTCTTGGGCGCAGCAGTTGTTCCTGGCGCTTTTGCCTGTCGTCGAATTGGATGCCGGATTTGTTCGCTACCTACTGCCCCATGTTATTATCAAAGCAGCCGAAGACCAGAACTTTGATCTTTTGTCTGCGGTTAGTTCAGTGATTTCTAGACTAACGTGTCACCTACAGTATACCATGTCTGGGGAACCTGTTCAGTAATTTCTTACTCTCCGTCGGCTTGGCTTGTTTGGCGGTGATTTTACCACTGGGTCCATCTGTCGCACAGTCGAGATGTGGGTGGCCTGGCTGCACATTAAACCATCAGCTCTAGGCATCATCAGTGGCAGATGGGCAAAGTCCCAATTGACATCCGGGACGGTTTAGTGCCGACAGTCCAAGCATGAGTCGGAGGCCAACAACCACGTAGCCAACAGGAACAAGGCTACGTGCCCGGAATGGGGCGTTACCATTTTGGGACTGGCCCCGTTGCACCTGGGACTGTTTATAGTCCACTCAGCATTGGCCCCGTAGGGTATACTGAGCTGTCCCGGAGGCGGTAACGTTGCAACGGCCCCTTTTCCGGTCATTCAGAGATTCGACTTTGTAATGTTCGTAATGAATTGCGAACTACTAATCCGAACAATAGGTTCGTGTTTTCATCTATATGTTCGCTCAAAAACAAAGCGAACATATAAAGGAACCATTGAACGAACGAAGATTTTGAACGTTTGGTTGATGGTGGACCAAAATATTTAAAAAAACTTTTCGAACCTTTAAAGGTATATTTCAGAACGCGAACCTGTTCGGATTGCAATCCGAATGGCAAATCGATAGTTTCGTGACACATAAAATGTGACCGGTTTTTTTGACAGAGTTAAATAAGCGAAAATTTTCTCCCTCCGGGAGGGGGTATGGCCCGGCGAGCGGGGTAAACCCCCCTCACCCCCGGCCCTTGTATGTACTGTAGCTACGTTTTGTAGGTGAACACTGAAATCACTGCTGTTCTCAGCAAATGTCAGAGTCTCGGACGGTCAGGCGCGTCGCCGGTTGTGGTGCAGCAAGCGGCTCAAACGGTCTTCTACGTCATGGACGTGTTGTATCAGTGGATCGAACCAAACGAGCGAGGTGCGTTCCATGCTTGTACAAAAGGGGTTGCCTTATTATTAAAATAAATTGTTTGTTTGTTTGTTTGTTTAATTTCTCGCCCTGGCCATCAGCGATTAGCTGTTGATATCAGGCCAACAGACGCACCTTTTTGTATGGCAGAGTGGGACGTTACCTAACACAAGATGTTCTGGACATCTTGATAAGGGGGAGAGTAGTAGAGGGGGTAGAGTAAGGCTTCAGAGGTAAGGTGACTTGGAAGAAGATCTTGACTAGCTAATACATCCATAAGCTCTTCATCGACGGCAGTAGAGGACACAGAGTGGTAGTCCAGGTTGATGAATGGAACCAGACCATCAGCAATAGGGAGACGCGAGGGGCTGAAAAGCGTTATAGCCAATAAGTTGGCAAGGTGCTGATCAGGCAGGTGAACGAGTGGGAGAAAAGCCACATCAGTGAACCATTCGTTGAGTCAAGAAAGCAGCTCAACCTTGCGGTGTCAGAGACTCGGGAATTATAGATGAGAAGATGCAGAAAGAAATGCATCAGTATAATAGAAAATGAGCTGGGTGCAAAAGTGCACACATATTCAGGAGGTGAGATAAGGCAACACGGCCACCAGATCTTCAGCACTCTATACCATACATCAATGATGCGAATGTTGAAAGAGTCTTGCGACCCTTGCGAGGATGCTGGGACGTTAATGCAGATGGGAACTGCACACCAACTACCTCAAAGAGGCACGTCCCAGATTGGATTTGAGGAAATATGAATATGTATAGGGATATATAAGAATTTGGCAGAAAGAGGTTGGAAGAAGTGATTGGCCGAAAGAGGAGTCGGCGTTAGCAGTAAAGCAGCTTTGACTTGCAAGGCAAACCAAGCCTGCCTTACTCCCCCCTCCACTGCGGGGAAGTCCCGACTCGTGGGAGGGGAAAATTAATTGTGCTTAAAACGCATTCCAGGCGTTTTGGTGCTTTTTGAAGTTTTGGACCCTGTCTGGGCGAAACCCCTTAAACCCGTTGCTGCCGAAAACCCCTGGACCCCTCCTTGGGCCACCCTATCTCCCGGTGCGGACCGATTGTTACAGGTATGGTTAGGTGCGTAAAGTTTAGAAGGGCAGGGGCAGTTGGCGAAGGGCAGTGGTGCAGTGGGAGCGTTGCTGGCGCAGGTGACAGAAGACTGGAAGAGGCTGACGGAGGCTGCCATCACTTGCGGCTCCTATGCTCGTGCCTTGCTGACCTTTGAAAAAGCAAACACTAAACCGGATGACACGTTCTTCTTTGAATTGCAGGTGCTTGAAGATTCACGCTGATGCTGCGTTGATATGGTTATTTGCAGAAAATCTTTACCAAACTTGATGATTCGGACGGAGTGATGGGTGCGATAGCTCAGATCAAACGTCTCCGCGAGCCGACGCCGCAGGAGAATATCTTGGCTTTTGAAGCAGTTGGCAATTACACTGATGCGTTGCCCATTCATGAGATGTTGTTAGTAGAAGAGCCGAAGTTGGACGAACAACTGAACATGATCAAATGTTTGCTGCATCTCAATCAACGCACCCGAGTTTATGACGCAGCTTCCATGGCTCTCAGGCACGTACTGCATACATGCAGTCTTCCTTTCCTTTGTTTTTGCAAGATGATGCACTTTTAGCAAGAATGCATAAAAGAGTAGCAAGAATGTGCCACTCAGCGGCCGGCCGAGTGTCGATGCGCTGCACCATAATTACCGACCGCTCCGGTAATTGCGCATGCGCTTTCATGCAGCGAAACCTGATTTCTGAGCGGGCTATTCAATCTGCTTTTGGTAGTTTAGCAGTCCGGTTGATTCCTTACGTCTACGGCCACATGATAAAAGGGAAGGGAGGTAAAATAGTTGGCATGTGCAAGCGTGTGGCATGTGTACATGGCCAAGCTTGTATGCAGCGTTTAAAATGAAAAGTTCCACAAATGCAAAAAGCTTGATGAATTTCACAGATTACCTTGCAATCTTGCCTTTAAACTAAATACTTCTTTGTTAATTGAATATCTTAGGCGAAATATGGAATGAGTTGCCGTTGCAGAAAGTCACTAAAAATGTTTTAACGCCATGCTTGCTCAGAAATAGAGGTGTTCCATGGAAAATTTCCAATGGAAAAAAAGGAAATTTTCCGGAAAATTTCCGGAAATTTTCCTAGGGGGTCGGAAAAAAATGGAAAAAAAGGAAAAATATTCATTACTGCTTTTTAATGAACCTGACGCGTTTAGCGCTCTTAATGCGATCAAAGAAACGTGAATCAGGTCTATTTCTAGTTGCATTTCCGTATTAGGTTCAGTTTGTTCGGCAAGCTCTCACTTTTGTTCCTAATTGGCCTACATAAAGCACAACGTGCCTTTGCTTAAGCGAGCGAGAAGTGGTGCTTCTAGAATGAAACAAGCCCCTAGGCCGAGAGAAGAAGATAGTGAAAAATGTGCCGATACTGTTGAGAACACCGATTCTGACGTTGACATTTCCCTTGATGACAGTTTAGAATCTGCTTCCGATCTCGATACATAGGCTGTTGTTGCGTTGTTAGCTTCCGATACATTACATGTTTGCAGTCATTTGTCGGTTGAACTCTCTTGTCTGGTCTGAATTAAACTCTATCTGTTGTTAAAAATATTATAATGCATAGAAAAAACAAAAAAGCTGTCTAGAATTATCTAGGACCTACAAGGAGCGTTTTCTCAAATTTTTAAAATTGGAAAAATATTATGGAAAATTTCCGGTAAATTTCCGGAAATTTTCCGGAAAATTTCCGGCGGACATTTTTTTCCGGAAAAGGAACATCTCTACTCAGAAATCAAGTAGCGCTGCTATAAATGCATGCGCGATTACCGGAGGATCGCGATTTTCCCGACAGCGCATCGACACTCGGCCAGCCGCTGAGTGAGACATTCTTGCTACATTTAATGCATTCTGATTTTAGTGAACTACCTGAAGACAGCGATGTTCGTGATCAACTCTTTGACGTGCAACTGGAAGCAGTTCGTAAACTCAGACACTGGGATCTGCTTTCCGAGTTGCTCGATCAGGTAGTGAAAGTCTTGTTCTGTTGTTGTTGTTGTTGCACCTTTTTTGTCCTTTCGGACTAGGAGTAACCAACTGCTGTGGAGCAGAAGGGACACAAGGGCCGGTAACCTCCCTAAACAACAACCCTCCCTTTGCTGTTCTGTGTATAGCACATAGCAAGTAACTTTAGAACCCTGAGTGTACATCTTGGGACGCCTCAGTCGGAGGTCTGCTGGTTTCGCTTTACCACGATGACCAGGCATCCTTCAATCAAAAACTGCAAGTAGCTCGCAAGAACCTGGTTGGTCCGTTGGCGGCGTCTGCCGTTGAAACCGAGGCTTACGAGCGCGTTTATTCGCTGATTTGCAAGTGCGACACGTTGCATGACTGTGTGCTGCTGCCGCAGGCAGTAATTTCCTTTCAAGGTTGCATCTTCTTCGCGAGACGGAGGAGGCGGCCAATAGATTGGTTTTCGCTAATAGCAAACAGCTGCCTGGTGAGGAAGCCACCCTAGTAACCTGGGATCGACGACTGAAACTGGTGCAGGTCGGTGCTTGCCTTGCATGCCATTATTTTTGCGCTCTCCTGAGACTGTTGTTTCAGCAGTCTTCGAGAACAGTAGAACCGTTGCTTGAGATGAGACGGCATCTGCTCAGTCTGGCTCCTCAGGATGATCTCATTGTGCAGAGTTGCCACGACTGCTGGTTACGGAGTGCTAAGCTGGCTAGACTGTAATTCATAATACTAAGGCTTTTCTAAACCTCAGCTTTAGGTTTCAGCTTAAATTTGGGCTTTGTCTTAGGTTCAAGAAAAAATAGTAACGCCCGCCGTACATACAGTATTCAGTCCTGCGCTTAGGGTCAGTCTGTTCTAGTCTCGCTTCAAGCCACTAATCGGGATAAACAAAATGCTTGGATGTATCCTTGTACGTGCGGATCTAGTTTAAACCCAGCTTTCGTGAAAAAGTGCTTTGAAATTTGTGTAAAGCATACATGTATTAGCGGGGTTGGGATTACCCCCTAGCTAGAGAGGCCCCCTTGCCCCCTGAGGTACTAACAAAACTGACTCAGAAATCACCAATTTTTAGCTAAAAATTTTGCTTGAAAAGCCTTTGTACACCGAATTAGGCGTTTCCGCTGCTGATTATTAGGAGGAATCGGTGTTTTTGGAAGCTTTTTTATCGTTGTTTGATTGTTTTTAGCTCTAAAACGCTATTTAGCCGCTTAAAATAGCGATTCTTAGCGTCTTTACCGAAAAAACGTGCTAAAAACTCATTTCCAGGCGTTTTGTGAGCTTTCTGAAATTTTGGACTCCCCTCTGGGCGAAACCCCCTCGACCCCCACCTGACGGAAACTCCCCTCCCCTACACCGCCCCGGACCTGTAACATGCATGGTATAAAGCCATAGAATAATGTGAGCAAAATTGATCCTGCTTCTGAATGGGACCATACGAATAGGTTTACCGCTTTCTATTCATGTTTTAGTGCTGGTCACCTTCAGTCAGCATGGACCTTTCTGGTGCAAGCCCAACAGCTTCCGTCCAATAAGCTTGAGACTGTCATTGAAACAGCCAAGTTTTACTGGGATAAGGTACGTAGACGTGTTGATAGGTTGGGTAGGGCGCGGTTGATTGGTATGGTATTTGAGGGTAGACAACAGGAAGCAGTTCAAGAGCTGTGCAAAGGACTCGGTGCGCGCGCAGAGTTATGCAAGGTCGATCAGACCGGCTCGATGCCACTGACACAGAACGAAACCTTTTCGCTTATCAAGGTTTGGTTTGCTTTGCTTTATTAGGCATGCTTGTCAGTTGTGTTTACTTGAAGACCAAACTGCAATTGTGCCAGTATCTGGAGGAAGCCGGTCGGGAATCTACGCACAATTTGAAGGCAATGTACACGGACTGTCAGAATTTTGCACATAAATCTCACGTCCGTTGGGAAGAGCTCTACTACAACGCAGCCACTTTCTTCGATAGAAACGAGCTGATGCGCAATTTCCCTGTCAGTTTTTATGGTTGGCCTTTGCTTTCGCGTCGTCGTCATTGCTGCGCTTTTGCAGGAGAAGAGAAGCGATCCCACCGTAATAAGCACTCTAATGGAATTTTACTCAAAGTCCTTGCTCTACGGGTCCTACCATCTGCACCATTCCATGACCCGACTGCTGATTATTTGGCTAGACTACTGCGCACAAGTACGTTCCACTGCACTGCACTGCACTTGTATGTGCCGCTTACGGTCATACAGTACGTTTGTACACTTTTTAACGCACTCCCTGCGCGCCATTCATGGCACTGAAAAATCGTCTGGAGGGTGGCACTGGAGGTGGTGTATTTAGCACTTATTGTGTCTTTGTACTATATACGTACTGTATGCATTTATGTGTTACGTTTTTGAATGACATTGGGCATTGTGTGCGTCCCTCCATGCCTTTGCATGTTTTATGTTTATACTAATCATTAATTAACAATAAACATTTGAAAAAAGAGTAAAAAACGCCTATTTTATCTTATAAAAGCGAAAACTTATTCCCACTGGGAGGAGGGACGATCGCCCGAGGGGTATTGTCCGGCGAGCAGTGTAAACCCCATCCCCGGCCCATGTTAGGCGTCGTGCCACCTTTTTCACTAATTGACCACAGAAGTGCGTATAGATAATGCAGTTTTATGTAAAATGTATGTTACGGTTACTAACGTTAAGTTTAGCCGTATGAACAAGAAATGAAACGGGAGATCAAACGACAGACCGAGAACTCGACTCAAGGCAGCACAGGTTCACTGTCGCAGGCAACCACTGTGCTTTGCACCGGCAACCAGACGATTGAGAGCCCAGAGATCCAGCAATTGAACGATAAGATGCGCTCATACCTGGAGCAGTTGCCGCGCTATCAGTTCTACTGGGCGTTCCCACAATTGATATCCAGACTGGAGCACCCTTCCACTTCGGTGTTCGAGACGATAAAAGTGTGACGCCAGCTACATTGCAGCAGTGATTGCAGGTGATTTCAGGAAATCCTGGTGGCCTTGTTCCGGCAATATCCTCATCAGTGTCTGTGGCTGTCTATTGGAGCTGAGCGCAGTACAGCCAGCAGTCGGCCGCCCATGTCTCGCTGTCGTCTTGTCTATGAGGAAGTGAAGAAACATTCCCAACTACGAACCATTGTCGAGGACTTTGAGTCGTTCGCCGAGCTGCTGTGTCGTATGGCAAACGACAAACTGCCCTCGAGGGCGTCGCTCAAAATGAGTGAGAAGTGGGCTCCTCTCTTCTTTTTCTTTGAGACCGGTACGAACTGCTGTCGTCGTCACTAGCAGTAGATCGTTTGTGCCTTAGGCGACGGTAGAAAATTTCCCCGCAATAAGAAGAGGAGTGCAGTGAAAAGGAAGCCATTCATATTAATACCGCGTCAAGGCTTGTTCCAAGTGTCGCAAATTTCGGCCGACGTCCAGTGCTCGCAACAAGCGTCTGACCGGCCTCTTGCTGTTGATCCTATAGATGATGCCTGCTTTAACATCTCCATTGATGGGTTCGATGATGTGGTTCAGGTTAGTAGAATTGGTTTGTTTCGCTTCTACTATTGATTGAGGAATTAAAATCGTACGCATTTTTGCAGGTGATCGATTCAAAACAGAAACCGAAGAAAATCACCATGCTAGGTTCCGACGGGCGAGGCTACCCGATGTTGCTGAAGGAAGGCGACGATCTTCGTGTGGACAAGCGTTTGATGGAGTTTAACCAGGTTTGCTGGCTGTCTACGTGTGTCCGTACTACACAGCCAACTACAGCTGGTCAACATCTGTCTGCGCCAGGATGCCGACGCGCGACGTCGACAGTTGCACGTGCGCACGTACACAGTGATTCCGTTGGGTCAGCGAGGCGGCATGATCGAGTGGGTGCCTAACCTGAGCACATTCCGAAGCGCCGTCGACTCCACTGCACGACAGTGCGGCCAGACGCCGTTGGAGCGGAGACAGTGGGCGTCGGTGTACAAGCTGGAGGACCCGGTCGAGACCAAGGTTCAGGTCTTCCGCCACCGACTGCTGCCTAAACACAAGCCGGTGATGGGTCAGTGGCTGAAGCGCAACTTTGCCGAGCCCTGCGGCTGGTATGCTGCTCGGTTAGCCTTCACTCGCACCGCAGCCGTCATGAGCATGGTCGGATTCGTCGTCGGTCAGTTACAGACACAGACACCACTCCACACAAACCACCTATAAGTTTAGTTTTGTTAGTAACACCTAGTAAGAGTTGAACAGTCAACACGATTTGGTCGAACTGATGTGCAATTTTTTTATCCAAAAGTACTTTTTCTAAACAACCTGTTTGGTAGTCGAAAATACTCTCAAACACCGAACTTTTAGAGCGTAACTCAATTTACGCTAGAAAATTCGTTTTTGCTTTCTACTTTATGCTAATCAACTTACTTTTCTCAAATGCAAGCTGTCTGCCAATGTGCTTTTAACCGATATAGTTAAATGATAGCAGCGCTACAGAGATATGCAATAAACATCCCCTTTCACACGAGGAACCCCGTTTGTACGCTGGATTTAGTTTTTCAACCATAAAGCTTTTAGTTTCCAATGGAATTTTCTAACCAAAATCGGGGAAATCTAGCTGAGTTATTTGTTTAAAAATTTGAACGAAACAAAGAAATGACTGAGAACGAAGAACGAACGTCAGTAGTTTGTTGGTGGGTGTCGTGTGTGGAGAAATGTCTGACTGTGGCATGCGTGTGGGCGAGTGAGTGTCAGTGTTCTTTGCAGGTTTGGGTGACCGACACAGCGAGAACTTGCTGGTGGACACGACCTCGGGCGACATGTGTCATGTCGACTTTAACCTGCTCTTCTTTCGTGGTGAGGACTTGGAATGGCCGGAACGCGTGCCTTTCCGCCTCACGCAGAACATGGTAGACGGCTTCGGTCCGCTGGGTGTGGAGGGCTCGTTCCGAAGGTCTTGCGAACTGAGCATCAGGGTAATGCGTGCCAAGCGAGAGATGCTGACCTCTGTGCTGTACTCGATGGTGCACGACCCGTTAGTAGAGTTCAGCTCAGCCGCCCGCTCGCAGCAGAGCAGAGTGCGAGGACTGACCATTGCCGCCGGTCAGTTGGCCCCGCCCATCAGCCGCTCGATTGGCAGCGAGGCAGTCCTCAGAGTGACCAAATACGCGCAGAACATTTGGAAGGACATTGACCTACGCATCAAAGGTGTTATCGTGACTAGGAAGCTTCACACCAAAACCAGTCTCAACCCAATGTTCTTGAGTCCCGAGGGCCAGGTCGACCGTCTGATCGATATAGCAACCGATCCCGTCAATCTCGCTCAAATGTTCTACGGCTGGGCGGCATTCCTTTAAATTTTTCATTCAGTTATCTTGTTAGCACGTACAGTATGTCGTGAGTAAAGCGATAAAATCAGATGTTCGATACTTTTATGAGGCCACGGTTAGCTGGACCGATGCAATGGTTCGCCTCATCCGAAAGCTATCATCAATAGCTGTTATCTGCTGTTGCTTGAATGGCATTCCAATTATGTGCGCATTGATACGTACGTAAGGATTGGTACCTTGGAAAATCGACAGTTTTATAAAAACTTGGCTACGGTTTTGTCGTGCTTCCCTTCCCATACCCGAACAGCTGATCTGATAACCCTCCATTTTCCCTCCCCATGTTTTGTTGAGGCTGTTTGAGTGGCAAATACATAGATAATGGCTGAGTTTCCGGAACTTGGGGCTCACTGTTGCTCTGACGGCTGCAATGAGTTGGGTATGTTGCATTACTACATCTGTTAGTGTTTTGTGAGTAATTGTGATGTTAAGATTTTCTGCCGTTTCTGTGTTCTTGGTGTGGCATGGTGTTTTGGTAAGTAATTACTCTGTGCTTACTTGAAGTTCATTAAGCTGTTAGAAATTTTGTCTGTTGATTAGAGAACGAGGACGCGCATACTCTGAAAAGAGTGCCCTTGACCAGAAAACCTGCATACTGAAGTGAACAGGCTTTTTTGTGGTATCGTAGTCAACAATCACTATACGGACAAAATGAACACGCACGCACATACAGTTATGAGCCAAAAATGCCCACCACGGTTTTCGAACTTTACTCAAACGAGTCGTTCTCGGTCATCTCTTTATCGATTTGACTTAAATTTTCTGATTACGTTCCTTGCACTACACTACATAGCGACGTTCACTGCGCAAATTGCCAACATCTTCAGGATCAATTACCATAACTGGGTAGATGCTGTGCAAGTTTGGTGCTAAAATTCTGAATCGCTCAGGTTTCATATTAGCCGAAAACTACGTGGTCCACGAAAATTCTATCGGTAATTCAAAGAGTATAGGCATACATTTGTGGGTGGGCCTGCTGGTTTGGGGGTCACGGCGATTTTGGTGGGTGGGGTCAGGAACAAAAATCGGCTTCAGGTGGGTGGGTGGGGTCGTTTGGGGAGTCGAGCCCAAGTTGGGGTGGGCAAACCCCCGCCCCCCGCGGCCCATGTATGAGAGTATAGGTCTGAAACTTGCAGGAATTATTGGTGTTGCCAAACATGACAAAATATGTGACTTTTCTTCATAAAACCGCTGAAAATACGATTCCCAAGATTTTCGATTTTCCAAAAACACTGTGGGGAAGGTTTCTATGTATAGTGTGGAACAGAGTTCAAATATCAGGTTCATTCATTTAGCGAACTTCCCACTATGTACAATACAATCTGTGATGTTTAACTAACAACTAATTCAGTGCTTTGATTGTAGAAGAGCGGATTTCTTAACTATGGGATTTTGAATCATGTTTTTGAAATTTTCCAATTTTGAGCTACAGGGCTTCCAACTCAGTATGCCCAATGGCAACAACAATCACTTCTGCAAGTTTCAGACCCATAGCATGAATTACCGAATGAAAAAAAAATAGAATTTCCATAGACCACCATGATTGTTAGTTTTCAGCTCATAAAACTTGAGAAATTCAGAATTTTGGCACCAAACTTGCATAGTATCTATATTGTTAACTAATCCTGAAATTTTCAGCTAAATCAATGAAGAAATGGCCGAGAGCGAATCGTTTGAGTAAAGCTCGAAAAATAGGTGGACATTTTTTACCTACATACTGTGTGTACAGTATCTTAAATGATTCGCTATCGGCCATTTCTTCATTGATCTGGCTGAAATTTTCAGAATTAATTAACAATATAACTGGTTAGATACTGTACAAGTTAGCCCAATAGTTTGGCTTGCCTCTCCCCCTCCGTCGTCCAGCCCCCTTTTCTGGTACCTAAATTTTGGCGGCTTTTTGGATTCCCCCTACGTGATACGTATAGTTGCAGTCCCTCCAAAATTTTGCGGCCCATGAATGACGTATTGTACATGTAGGTGCGTTCATTACTAAGCACTACACTACGTACTGCATATGTGTTTTCAGTACTAAGCATAAAAGCTGTGAGCTTCATAACTGTATCAAACCAGTCGAAGTACCTACGAAAAGTGGTGAGATTGTAAAAATGGTTTTTTATGTCCTGTGTACACGACTGTTACAGATGGACACTCGGTTAAACCGCTCCGGTACCCGTGTAGTTTGTTGGGTTGTTCTTCAACTGAGCTAACTGCGATTGTGTGCGAACAGTGTTGTTCCGTTCATTGCTTGAGGTGAGGTACAAACAACGGTATTCCTTACGAGGGTGTCGCAAAAAGAGTATCCAAAAGAATTGGTACCACTTTATCGGTTGGTACGATGTGGTTATAGTGCATTTTGGTCTCTTCTTAATTGTCAGTTTACACCGAAATCGGGCAGACATCTTAAGTGCTGAATTGCCGAGGTATGCATTGGATTGGACGGGCCTTATACGAATAGTAAAACCCTAAAACGGTTATACCGACTCGACCTATTGTAAGTGGCCATCAATAGCCGTGCTCTGATTCTGGCGATCTGACCGATCCGATCCGATGTCCGGGGGCTTTGCGGCGCAGCCTACGATCTGACCTACTGTATCTGACCTACTGTATGTGGTCCATTTTGCGACCCCGTGGTTCGTCGTCTCGGACGTTTCCATTCTATCACTGCCAACCACTCTAGCGATGCTGTTGGGCACCAGGTACTGAGAAAGAGAGTGCCTGGCGCTTTGACGTCATGCTGATGTCGGCTCCCAACGTCCGCTTGGTGCGCCCCTGGGGTGAGAGAGGACCCAAAGCCTAGTTGGTTTCCATGGACAACTCCTGACGTCATTGATCTTCTCCTCCGAACGTGGCATGTTTTGGAGCGGCTTCGGTGCAACGGCAGATCCAGTTGGTTCCCATTTTACCTACTCGCTGTCACCAGCTTTCGGTGGCCTGGGTGGAGCTTTGTGCCGACGACCAACTCTTTGCGGCAAGAAACTTGCCGCGCCGAGAGGATGAGCGCACGACGTCGCGCACAGTGGCTTTGCGGCTTAAACCACTACATTGTACACCAACTGTGCCGGCGATGTGAGCCAAAGTTCAGTCTGAAAGTTGATACGGCGCAGTTTAGACTTGGGCAGACCGGGAAAGTGCCACCAGATTGGCATTTACTTTGCCAGTCGATCAAAGTCTAAATTGCGTGGTTGGGCCGAGTGCCACTGTGTGGCGTAGTAGTACAAACCGTTTAAGGCATCGGCACCCGGTCGACCACAACTGTTCGTCATTCTTATCGGAAAGCACAGCTTCGGTTGAACGGCTAGTGCCGCCGTCTTTAGAAAAAATGCGTTCTTTGTGCTCCAACCAAGGCGCTGAAGTGCAACCGAAGTCGTCCAGCAACAGCAAGTCTGCACCGCCGCTCGGAACAAAACAGCGTCAGAAATTCGATCGCGTCAAACTGATGAGATTGAAAATGAAGTCCATTGGAGAAAAGGATAAAATTGCCGAGTCAGAAAAGCACTACTTGAACGTTTGCCTACCGACTAAGGAAGTACCAGATTTTCCAGTTTTCGTCTCTAAGGTACGTACGTACGTGTGCATTCAGAATACCACTTTTTGTAGCTTTATCACTAGGTCTGCCTGAGAAGTAATGGCAATGTTTTAGCGATGGTCGGTAGGTCGGGTGATCGACAGCGTCTCGAAACTGGCTAATCTGAAGAACGAAAACAGCAGCTATGCAGGACAGGTTCGAATGATTATTTATTTGGACGGTGAGCAAATGGTTTACAGAAACTGCGATTATACACCGACACAGATGCAATGGCGGCTTTGGACTTGCAACTGGCAGCAGCCGGTATTGTTGACGGTGGAGACGTCTTTCTGCGCTACGTCTGACGTCAAACTCTGGATAGAATGTCTCGAACTGTATCGAGGAGCGGTCTAAACGTAGTGCCGTGTCGTTTGACTACATTATCTAGCCCAGACTTACTTGTAGTCTAATGGTTTTCCCGGAGTGTAAAACGGACTTGACACTGCGTCACAGTAAACAGCATGAAGGCGCTTGAATATCTGAAACTTCCGTCTTCGTGCACTCTGCTATGTAGCAGTGATGGATGGAGAGATCTTACAGCTCTCATTTCTTGATCCTTGTAAGAAACGTTTCCTTGTTCAATAACGGTGATAAACTTTATCTTCGTGTTTGTTGCATACCCATACCTGTAAGCCAACTCTTATTTACAGTAGTAGGTAAGGGATCCGGCATTCAGTCTGCATAACTGATATAGATAGTATGGTTTCACATTAATATTTTGCAGAGCTGCTCACTCTACTGCACTAGTTTGTAGCCTCTGCTTTACCTTTCAAATTCTTTCAATCATACAGTACATGTCGGTGGGAGTAAAGGGCCACGCCCATAAGCTCGACCCCCAGCGGATTTTGGGGGACCTGAAAACCCACTTTTGGGTTCCAAAGTAAAGAAAATTTTAGACCAGACAATTGATTCCGCTGCAGGGCTTTACCAGTGCTTAGAAACCCTGATTATGGTTTTTAGGTTACTTTGAAACTCTAACAGGGTTTTTGTAAGGCTTAGAAATCCTAAATAGGATTTTAAAGCCATTTTCGCTCGAGAATTCAAGAAAGGTCGACAAAACCCCGATTTATGTTCCAAAAAGGGCTCAAAACCACTTTGGACTTGATCCCAAAACCCTATTTGGAAATTGAAAAGGCCCCATGGAAAAACCCAGCGACATCTGATCTGGTTCGATAAAATAGCCCAATAGAAAGCAGTGCAGTTTAACTTACGTTTTGAATTGTTCGTTAGAGTAAAGCATTCCCAGATAGAGTTCTCTCATGTCGGTCGACCGGCCGCCACTTGTAGTTCCTGTTGGCTGATTAAGTTTCTCTTCGGCAATGTCCAGCGATGAATGCACCATGTAGTGCAACTTGAGCGTGTTGGCATGGCTCGAGTCCTCCGACTGCGTTACCGAATCTGCACACTCGAGCAGAAGCGGAGAGTTCTAGACCGTTTATGCACTGCCAGTACCTCTCACCTTTCCTAGTATACCTCTTTATCGATCACAGCCAAGCACACCACCATACTGCAGTACTCGCGGCAGACCTTTCGCCTCTCTGACTCCTAAGCACACCTGCAACCGTATCAATTAATCTCGTGTTACAGAATGTGGCAGCAGCTACTCAAGCCTCGGACCAGTGCAAGTTTGGTTCGGACTTGCTTGGCAGCGCGCAAAAGTACAGCAGCCGAAGGAAAAGAGACTCATTTCGGCTTCCAGACAGTTTTAGAGGATGAAAAGGAACAGCGAGGTACAACTGCATAAATATAATGTGATGGTGTTTCGGAAATGGTGCTCAATGACAGACGTGAAAAGTAGCTGGCAAAGATAGCTTTTCTGATAAAACTCTAATATCATTTTCTCATACTCGATGTTTTTCTCAAACATGTTCAACTGCTGTGCACCCACTGCAACCGTACGTGTTGATTATCGTGATAGCTGCTCCGTTCAGAAATTTCAGCAGCTCTGTTGCGTTGCAGTTTACGATGTTTTCGAAAACGTGGCTACAAGATACGATCTCATGAATGACACAATGAGCTTTGGTGTCCATCGAATATGGAAAAGCTATCTGGTATACAAAATGGATCCCGAAAGTGGTAGCAAACTAATAGACGTCGCTGGCGGCACAGGTACGCCTTACGTGTAGGGCCCGACCGGATCATAATTTTCAACCGGTTTCCGATTCGATCAGACTCGATATCCGATGAACGATGTAAAAATAGAAACAAGTTGGAACATGGGCTTATAAAGCATAATTATCGTAAACAGCCGATAATCAGCAAAAAATATTGAGTTTTTCTGATCAACAGCGAATGCGGATATTGTCGGACACTACTACGTACATTCCAGTAACTACAGTATACATAGGTAATGTACTTACAGGAGATGTGGCCTTTCGTTATTTGGATTATGTGAGAAGGAAAGACAGACAGGGTCACGTAACAGTGTGCGATATAAACCAACCGATGCTGGATGTGGGCAAAGAAAAAGCCAGTCAGAGAGGCTTTACAGAAGGTAACTGTACATTCTGCACGTGAAGTACTAGAGAAGGATAGTGGTTGAAGAGGTTGAGTGGGTGTGCGGCAACGCCGAGCAACTTCCTTTCCACTCGCAACTATTCGACTACTACACGATTGCATTCGGCATCAGGAATTGCACGCACGTAGACAAAGTGCTCTCCGAAGCCTATCGTGTGCTAAAGCCTGGGGGGCGCTTTATGTGTTTGGAGTTCGCCAAACCGCAGAGCTCAATTCTGAACAGGTACACCTGCCTCTTCAATTACCAGACAGTACTGAGCAGTGTTTCTAGCATTTACGACTGGTACTCATTTCAAGTGATACCGGTTATGGGGAAGGTATTGGCCGGTGACTGGAACTCCTACCAATACCTCGTAGAGAGCATTAGACAGTTCCCCAAACAGGCAAGTACAGCTTTATCAACAGAAACTATTTTCTGTAATAGATCGGATTGTTCTGGCTGGATCCGTAACTGTATGTAGATACATGTACAAGCAGAACCTTTAGGAAGAGTTCCGACGCATGGTGAAAGATGCCGGGTTCAATCAAGTAACTCATGAAAATCTCACGAACGGGATCGTAGCAATTTATTCAGGCACAAAATAACTGCTAGTGAAATTTAGAGACCAGCATAAAAGTGTTTATTACAGCGCAGGCTCCGTCCCAGCCCGTTGACCTCGACTAGCCGTTCTAATGAGGATGGTCTCGGCAAGCAGCATCAGTCATGCACACACCCGAGATGTAACTCCAATTTAGTCTTTGTTCTCAATAATTTAAAGTTTAGCAGCACATATACAGAACCAGTAGCCAGTAGCAGGTACGTACCGGAGATTTCCACTTAGTATCCCACCCCACTTAATAACCCACTGGGATATTACATGGACTCTTGTTCCGCTTTAAATCCCATGGGATATTACTTGGCGGCAATGTTTATGTCAAATTTGTAATAATTTTCTTTACACACGCATACTGTATCTATGATAAAACATTGTTCCGGTTAATATCCCACGCCGTTTCCAGTTAATATACCATGGCTTTGTCCAGTTAATATCCCAGGGATATTAACTGGCGGCAATGTTTTCACTGAGAAACGTAATTTTCCGTGTTATATCCCCTGGGATACTAAGTGGAAAACTCCGGTACAGTCCCATCTCATTATACTGCACAATTACAGTCCTACCCAAGCAGTCCGTTGCAGTTAAGAAGCTTTTGAAAGACGAGTCTTTTAACAAAGAATCTTGCAAATTTTGTTCGACGACTGATGTTCGAACGAACGAGGTAGGTACGATTGCGTGTAGGCGATGAGACTGGACGGAGATACAGTGAAGCAAATGTAACAACATCGACAGACAACCGGCACCTACGCAAATCAACGGAGAAATCGCCACTTTTAGGGACAAGAGCTGGCCGCGTAACGTAACACTTAAAGGCAGCAGAAACTAAACTACAACGGACTGAATCGGTCGATCGGTACCTACATAGAATGAGTCAGAGTTTACAGCAGAGTGCAATGGCTCGGTCAACCAGACGTCAGTAGAGCAGCAACCGTTACTGAAGGACTAGACCAATCTGCAACCAAGTCGATTCATTTCATACGTACGTATGCAGCAATAGAATGAGGGACACAGCACCAGGATGTAAATAGGCAGTTCGGGTTTAACCCGTCGGTAGCATACATTGGCTCTGCCAGTCTACCCCACCCTCGCCGGTCAACACCTCCCAGGCTGCGCTAGCCAAAAACTTATGGAGATTTTTAAGAAAATCGGCAATTTTACAACGATTTTGGCCATTCTTCTACCTAACCCCTACGTAGTTCACTCATATCCCTCCAGATTTTCCCGTCGATGCATGCACATTTTGTGCGTAGGAGGTTGTGGGGTTACGCACAGCTGGAAAAGTCAAACCACCACTCCCTTAACTTATATATTCCGGTCGAAAACCCCTCCCCTCGACCCAATGGCGTGTTTCCTAGTTTGATTTCAAAAATATCGTAACCCTTGCTTACCATTTCTTTAGTCAAATGATGCTAAAGAAACGTTTCCACACCAAACGTGCTTTACTGTGGCACTGTACGATTTTAGGTAGGTAAACTAGAGGAATGCCAGCTTGGCTTGAGCTTAGGCTTCTAACAATTCTAACACAAAGAAAACGAGAAGACGATCTGGACACAAACCACCCCAATACAGTGGTTTTTCAAGAGGGGTGTAGGGTGGGCACACCATCTTTGCGGTGGAGGTAGGAAGAGAACGTTTGTCAAAATTAAGAGAAATAATGAATTATGTACTAAAACTGTCTGTTTTTGCTCAGAATGCCTTTTAAACGTGTTTTTTGAAGGCTAAATTTTCTTGCCGTATTCGGGCAGAAGCCCAACCAGGTTACCACATTTGGTACTGGTGCGTAGTAGTCCCATTGGTATCGGTACCAAATATGGTAAGCAGAACCCACCACGGTACTGTGGTGGTAGCATTAGCGTTGCGGGTGAAGAAAAAGTGGTTCAAGATTAACCGACCTTGGCAGGGGGAATTTCAGGACATCTCCAGTTGTACAAATAGTACTGCAAATTTCCGTCGCCTATTCCGAACTTGAGCTTGCTGAGGAACTCTGTATTGTCCATCAGATCCAACGCATTAAACACGTCGTAGTTGTTCTACAGTCAGACAAGTGTTAGGGCTGCCAGTCAGAACCGAAAGCAAGGCAGTACTTTGCGAGCAACAATCAGCGCATCGTTGATCAGTTCTGGCCACGGAGTAGCGGTGGCCACGCTGTAGAAGGCGTATGCGGCCTTTATGTTCTTGTGTACGGGGTGGTGCATTACGGTAGAAGGCAGTGTATAGAAGCTGACCAGGTCAGTGTACTGCTCATCTGTCTGTAAGCAAACACTGCAGAGTCGGGGCCCAGCGTCACTCCCTACCTCAACCACAAACGTGTCGATCACGTCAGGAGACGGCAAAAAGAAATGCTGAAACTCCTCGACGGAGAAAACAGGCGCCAAGTCAAACTTTCTCAAGTATTCCGTTACCAAGCGGTACGCCTGAGGCACATCGGCCACAGTCATTTGACGGAAACCCGGTGTTTTTGGCTCCTAAATGCAAACATTCAAGAAACATCAGACTGCTCGGACAATACGCTCCGACCGAACCGCAATGATACAGTAACTTCCGTGAAATTTCGGTTGAATTAATCAGGATTATCTGGTTTTAGTGTAGCAACTTAAACTCAAAACCGAAACCATAAAAACACGTTTGGATCATACATGTAACAGGTCATCCGCCGACGGGGGAGGGGGTTGGGGGGGGGGTCTGGCGCCGGCCGGGGGGTCTGAGCGAAAATTTTGGGAGGGGGGTCGGGCCATACATGTAACAGGACATCCGCCGATGGGGGGAGGGGGGGTGGGGGGGTCTGGCGCCGGCCGGGGGGGTCTGAGCCAAAATTTTGGGGGAGGGGGTGGGCACTAAAAAAACGCTCAAAAATCGAAAAAATCGCAATTTTTTGGCTAGAAATTGCCAAAAATCGCTAATTTGGGCTGAAAAACAGCTAAAAAGTGCTGTTTTGCAGGCGATTTTGGCAATTTTTGTGTGTGAAATTGTAAAAAATTGCAAAAATTTGCTCGAAAATTTACTTGCCAGAAAAGTCGGAGGGGGGGGGGGTCGGTGAAATCGTCTCGGGGGGGGGGGGGCATCCGGGGGGGGGTCTGGCCTATTTCGGGTGGGGGGCAGACCCCCCAGACCCCCCTGTTACATGTATGGGTCGGGCACTAAAAAACGCTCAAAAATCGAAATTTTTTGGCTATCGCTAATTTGGGCTAAAATACAGCTAAAAAGTGTTGTTTTGCAGGCGATTTTGGCAATTTTTGTGTCTGAAATTGTAAAAAATTGCAAAAATTTATTTGCCAGAAAAGTCGTAGGGGGGTCTGGCCTAAGTCGGGTGGGGGGCGGACCCCCCAGACCCCCCTGTTACATGAATGGTTTGGATGAAGTCTAAGATATTTCTTTCGACTACCCTATCATGGTTTCACATTGATCTGACTTGGCCCGTTTCAAATATAGCAAAAATGACGGCAAATAAGTGATTGATAGCAAAATCGGTCATGAATCATTCCAAGTCATGAGATAATCTCCTGGCCTAAAAACAAAGACAGTGACAAACAAATGGCAGTTTGGCGCATAAGGCTAGGGTTTTCGTGGGGCTCAACAATAATAAGGTCAAGACAGCTTTCTTACGCACGTCAGGCAGCTTGTAGAACTTGAGCGTACGCTGCATTGTCATGTTCTTTTGCAGGTAAGAAAATTTGACTTCGATCAGTTTCTTTGGATTGAGCGATCGATGCCAATAGCTAAAGAAGCATTCAGACCATTCAATAAATAACCAAAAATACAGGGGCATACCGACACGTAGTGATTGGGCGGGGAATGATAATTCCTGCAGTGAAGACAGCTTGAAAAATACCCTGCTGGTTGACACGACGTGTGATCTCACGAATCAGCACTGGAGCCACGCGTTTCGTCCGTAGTTTCTTGTGAACGCACAAGAAATTTATTTCCACCATCAAACGAGTTCTACAAACACAACTAATGGATAACAGTTGACGCATAGAAAACGAGCGATTGCGGTTTAGCTAGCTAGCTGTAGGCGAGACCTCAGATCGAAATAAGCTTGGCCTTTGAAAGATATGTGTATATAACCCACTGGTCTAGTCTGTATGATCATTGTTTTGTTTCTTCTAACCAGTAAACTCTCTTCATTTAGTGCCGAGAATCTGGTCTTTTCGTTGTGCTGTGCGCCCACCTCAAGCCATCCAACCTCTACCAAGACTACCTACCGCTATCCCACTTCCAACCAGCAGTTCCACCAGTTCCATGTATCCAAGTGCCCACCATTTCCAGTGTCCAAGTGCCCAAACAGTTCTACGCCCGTCAAAGGGGAGTGATGACATTGGTTGTCTGTCATTTGTTCCACAAGCTTCCAGTTCTCTCATTCGTTCCCGTTCCTCAAGTCAGCACTTTTGCTCCAGTGATCATCAGATACAGATGTGGCTCCGTTCGATGCTCACCTGCATACAGCTATTCTCTTCTCTACCCTTCACATGCACCCTCTTCAATTCCTTCAAGCAGAGCCCAAGCGAACACAACCCCCCTCCAGACCGGTACGCTACTATTAGGCGACGCCGATTAGGCGACGGTACTATTAGGCGACAAAAAACATTAATAGATAATAGTACCAATTAGGCGGCCCTTCCGAATCAGTCAAGGGTCATATTCAGCTGTAAGCCTAAATACGCTATTTTTAACTATGCATGGCTAAGTGGCACTAAAATCATGCCTCGTTAATCTTACAACTCGTTAACTTATAGCTAAACAAGGCTATATTTACCTGCCCTGACTGTTTCTAACTAAGATTCTGGCATTTGCTCCTATTCCCCAGCTTGCGTCGAGCACGCGAGCGGCCGCTGGGTCGGCCACGTATTTTTCGGGCTGCTATGTTCATTAACGAACTTGGGTTTGGGGGGTCGCGGCGAGTTTGGAGGGTCAGCAACAAAAGTCGGCTTCAGGTGGGTGGGTGGGGTCGCTTGGGGGGGTAGAGCCCAAGTTGATGTGCGGGCAAACCGCCCGCGGCCCACCCATGTATGGCAACATGTGCAGAAATCCCGACATGTTTTCTACTCTACTAATGAGTGCTCAGTGAGTTGGAATTTATCAATCCATGGGGTTGCACTTATTTTTAAACGAGTCCTTGAAATTGGTATGCTATTTTGTCATGCTTTGTTTTAATTGCTGTTATGTTGTTTGCACTGTTGTGCTATCTTTATGTGGCAACCTATGTAGCCATACGAACTTATAGAAAAAATTATTCCTGTCGCCTAATAGTACCGTCGCCTAATAGTACCGCTAAATCGCCTAATCGGCGTCATCTAATCGGCGTCGCCTAATAGTCCTGCTTCGCCTCCAGACATGGGTAAAGGGGCTGAGGGGGTTGGCCCACCTCAGCCGCTCCTACCTCACTCAGCCCGCACCTAAGGAATAGAAAATTCTACCCCGCCCCTCAGCCAAAATGCTAGCCCATGTCTGACCCCACCGAATACAGTCTCTCCGTTTCCATCTCTCTCTACCCTCATCACCGCGTCTCTTCGCTTCCCACACTGGTGCGAGTTCCTCTCGTCTCTCTCCCTCTCTTTCCACCCAGAAGTGAATGTTCAGTTTCACTCGTCACCCCTCTTCCGTCTCTCTCTCTCCGTTCCTTTCAGTGCAGTACAGTGCAGTTCGGTAGGCAGTGGTTCCAAGTTCTCAAGCCCAATGTGTCCCCGTGTTCACTCGTCTCCCACTTCTAGTTCTTCTCCAACGGCCGTCAGGCACAGAATAGGCCGCACGACGTCCGTTAGGGGCATATAACAGGTCATCCGCCGAAGAGGGAGGGGGTTGGGGGTCTGGCGCCGGCCAGAGGGTCTGATTCCAAATTTTGGGAGGGGTTGGGCACTAAAAACGCTCAAAAATCTCAACAAATCGCAATTTTTCGGCTAAAAATCGTCAAAAATAGCTAATTTGGGCTGAAATACAGCTAAAAAGTGCTGCTTTACAGGCGATTTTGGCAATTCTTGCGTCTGAAAAAAATTACTTGCAAGAAAAATCGGGGGGGGGGGTCGCAAAAATCGTCTCGGGGGGTCCCTATCCGGCGGGGTCCGGCCTAAGTCGGGTGGGGCGGACCCCCTGTTACATGTACGGTTAGGGGAGTGATGAAAGATGTGTATATAATCCACTGGTCTAGTCTGTATGATCATTGTTTTGCTTCTTCTAACCAGTAAACACTCTTCCCCTAATAGAACAGGAAAAAAGCACGAATGCATTTACGAGTGGCGTTAGATTATAGCACGATTACTCACTTGTCGAATACTCGAATTTTACAGGGTATGGCAGAAATGAAAGCCAGTAACTTTCTTGTTTTTGTTGCCCTTACTCCGACGTGCCACTGCGGTAACCATCCAGGAGGTAGTAGCGCCCTGAAAAATAGCGTTGTCGGCGTGCCATACCAGGTACGAAGAAACCATTTGAGAAACTGCGGACTGTAATCAAAACGAAACATGTTGTCGTCATCCTCGACGTAGTTCTCGCTGAGCAGAGTGTACAGCTCGCGTACCTGCAACAGACGTCAATGCACATGACAGACTTGCACCAACCTTTACCTCTTCGTCATTCTGCAGGTTAACGTTGACCCAGTAGAAGCCTTGCGGCAAACTGTACGGCTCTTCCCTTATCTCTGCCACGTCTCGGTTTGGCTCGATTTCCTCGTTGCTGGTGATGAGCTCATCTGAAACTGTTTCAGTTGACACCAATGCACTCGAGCGGCTAAGCAGTGGTCCCACCAAACTTTGGCACAGGTTGCGTTTCCCAGAAAAGGTACTGCTTCTTTTTGGCTTCATCCAAATCTTTGGCGGCCGTTTTCTGCGGCACCAGTGAGATGGCCTCGAGCGACTGGCGCAAAAGTTTGTCGGCGTCGCTGCTGCTCTGCGCTGCCTGCACCTGAGATGGACCTGCCCCTGCAGCCTCTGTTTGATTACTCTTCTGCTTCTTTGACTTCTTCTTCCCAGACCGTTTACTGCTCTGCGATCCGTCGGTAGTCACCGAACACTCGCTAAGGTCGTTGTGCACGTGATCTCCGGACTCTTCGCACGACATTCTACGCACTTCTCAGCTAAACTGTTCTGCTTGATAATACGAGCGGCCACATAAAACCAGCCAATCATCCGCCCACAACTACAACTCTTCACACCATAAACGTTGGGCCACTTTACGAGTCAGACTCTGATTCGATAGAGTCTCTTGGGCCTTTTGCTTTTACGCAGAAACCGTTGTGCGTTGGCAAGCAAACTAACAGACATTAATGAGTTATGTTAAACCTGCATAGGGTTTATGGATTTGACGCTCCATTCCAGAGATATAAGCCGCCAAAATCGGCGCGATGGATGGGACCAAAATTTTCAACTCGAATTTTGTTTCGTACCAATAAGTGTTGGGAATTAAAAATTGGGACTTTAGGTAATTTTTAGAGTAGATCAAGATTTTTGGGTTTTTGTCAAGAAAAACATTCTTTCGACTCTTTGGCTGGTCTTAGCTCGTCTGGAACACCCCTGGGCAGTTTGTTTTATTTCACGATTTTGTAGCGCTATCAATTTGCCACAGTTTGCTATAAAAGCACATTGGGAATGAGATGTTCAAGAGAAATTTCCATTAATTTACCAAAACCATGTTTTTGGAAAGGAAGAAAATGTTGACAAGGTTTCGGAGCCGCTTTTCGCACGATCACGAACCTCAGCTTGTAGCCCAAAATGATTTATGCCAAATTAAGCAAATTGATACCGCTAACAGTTATGAAATAAAATTTCCGCAGAGAGTTCCAGACGAGCTATACAGCTGGCCAAAAGGCTATCAATTTGCTACAGTTTCCTTTAAAAAATTTTGTCTACGACCTCAGGTTCGTGAGAAATTATCATCCAAATTCCTAATGGTCAAAATCATGCAAAAATCTCTATATTCCTGTTATACAAAACTTTGATGTGGGATTTCTAGTTTACTAATTAATGAGAATCGAGACTGACTGACTCTTACTCCCCATGGCCGGATAAAATATCAAACGGTGGGAGACCCGTTTCCTTGCATAGTTTCATTCAAAGGTTATAAGCGTGGCGCACATATTTCGGGAAAGTCCCGTTGTGCAACCCCCCTTGTTCTAAGGTAAATCGAACTCAGACACTGTGTTCATACATGGGCCGGGGGTGAGGGGGGTTTACGCCACACCCACCCGACCGGCCTTTTCTGGCAAGTAGGATTTTTTAGCAAATTTTTGCGATATTTTGCAATTTCAGACACAAAAAATTGCCAAAAGCGCCTGTAAAACAGCACTTTTAGTAGTATTTCAGCCCAAATTACCGATTTTTTACGATTGTTAGCCGAAAATTGCGATTTTTCGCGATTTTTGAGCGTTTCTTAGTGCCCAAACCCTTCCCAAAATTTGGGCTCAGACCCCCCCCACGGATAGGAGGATACATACGCGCAAGTCGCTTCGGAAGGCCTGTTTTCCAAATATAAAAGTACTCTAGAAACGCATCAGTAGATATAATAATTAGGGTGCGTCGGCCAGAGCACTTATCGATTTGCTCGGCCACTCAGGGACCTAGGTTGTTAACTTTTGCCCTATGTTCTACTAACTAAGGGGGTTGGCTTGATCCTATAGCTCTCTCGGGCCGAAAAGGGCTAAACGATACCTAGTTTAAAAAAAGAGTATCGCAGCAGGATTTGGGAAGAGGTAAAAAGCACCGTAGGCATCCTAGAACCGTCGGCCTCATCAGACCGCACTCCTGTTATTCTCCTCTTCCGTTTTTAAACACCGTTTGCATATAAACGACCTTTTCCCCTCACTGATCCCATGACGCCGATGGCGCTGCTTGCTGCCAAAGATGCGCTCTCGCTCGCTTTCAAACGCGCGATGATTGCAAGTTTCTTCTTTCTTTCTGATTGGTTTTTTATCCAATTAATGATATAAAGTAGGGATGGCCAAAGCACGTTCGCGCCGCGCCGAATAGAAAATACAAAATCGCAGCCAAAAAGTGGTCCAAAGCCGTTTTTGCAACTTCAAGCGCAAATGCTTTTTTGTGTTCCGTTATTGATAGGGGGATGTGGTGTAGTTATATGAAACAGAGTGTGCGCTATCGAATAAGATGCATTTTGAATCATAATTCGGCCGTTAAAGGGCATTTTCTTCTCGAAAACTGAATTCGTCGTTTTTCAATGGCCATTTTCTGCTAAAAGGAGAGTTGATTCAAATTTTGTTCAACCGGATTTAAAATCAGCGCAACTCGTTACCTATATAACACCGCATTTTTTCTTTCCGCACTTCGGCATGGTCCCCACAAATTTGATTCTTTCTTAACTACTGAAAATGGGCATTTTCGTGGATTTTTTTCATGATCCTCGTTATTGTAAAAAAACGACGAATTCGGCGCAAGATGTTCAATCGGTTCGGTGTACAGTAGACTTCAGACTTTCGAATGATATAAGAATTTGCTCTCTGCTCTTTGCCGTTAACCCCACAAACGATGTTGAAGTTTCTGTAACCCTAAATTTTTGCCATTTCAGGCTTTTATTGTACCCAACACTTGCAATCATACTTTTTTGCATTAATTTAGCTGGGCGACGATTATTCACATCTTTCTAGTAGATTTTAAACAATCAAGTTGGTTTCACCTTCGTAACACGCGCCATAGAAAATCAGCCACCGCTGGGACGGCGACCAAGTTATAAACACTAATTTACGCGATTTGATCCACGCGGCTGTTTTGAACCAGCATTTCTCCAATTCTTCATGAAATTATGTGCGGTTTTTTGCGTAAGTAATCGCATCCGGTCATGCTATTGCCGTTTTAGCGTAAATTTTGCTTCTAGCGCGAGTTATTCAAATCTGTTGCCCATAATTAAAAATGGTACCAAGTGCGCCATACAAAAGTTCTTCGCAGACGGACGCTTTTAGATCGCATTTTTCTAATTTTTCACGGAATCAAGTGCGGTTTTTTGCGTAAATTATCGCATCCGGTCATGTTATCGGCGGTTTTAGCATAATTTTTTTGCTGTAGCGTGAATTTTTGAAAACCATTGGCCATACCTATATAAAGTAGGCAAACAATTACTTATAATCGGTCATCGGTGTCCTAAACAAATTATCCTAGCCTAGCCTTTTCTTCTCGTGTTCCGCGCATTTATATTATGTTTAAGCATTTATTTGTCGTGTGAGTGTGTGTACATACAGCGTATGTGCGTATAATTGTGCACGTGCGTTTTAGGTGTGATTCCAGTATTTGCATGTAGTGGTGTTTTATAGAGCTGTCACCCCGCGCTAGAATTACGCGTCAGCTCCGACCGTGAGGCCGCATGTCTATTTAACGGGCGCGCCGCCCCTGTTAAGTCATTTTGCCTGTGCCTCTCTCACTCTTGCCGTTCGCTATAGCCTTGACTGCTGTTACCGTGCGGCTACCTGAATAAACCGCATTTGCTGCTACAGCCTTTGCCGCGCCTACACTCGGACACGACATTATTATTACTTGTTTCAAACAACGCACTACAGTAATGATAATAATAGTGGAACATCCATGAAATTCGTCATTATTTCAATCTAGAAAAACCCAGAATGAAGGAATTACAGAGACTCGGATTTTGATAAACTGTTGTCAGATTGCCAAGTCACAGAGAATGTTCATCGACCATTGGAGGCGATACTTAGACTAGATGCGAGATCAGAGCCTTTTCAATTTTGTTACTACATACAGTACATAGAGCGTAAAGCATCAAGTAAAGACATTATAGAAGTGTTCTCAAATTGTCAGACTAGATGCGAGATCAGAGCCTTTTCAATTTTGTAACTACATACAGTACATAGAGCGTAAAGCATCAAGTAAAGACATTATAGAAGTGTTCTCAAATTGTCAGACTAGATGCGAGATCAGAGCCTTTTCAATTTTGTAACTACATACAGTACATAGAGCGTAAAGCATCAAGTAAAGACATTATAGAAGTGTTCTCAAATTGTCAGACTAGATGCGAGATCAGAGCCTTTTCAATTTTGTAACTGATGAAACGGATTTGTATATAACAACCACTGCATTAACCCTTCTGTCATTGTTTGTTTTGTAGGTAAAGTGCTCTCCCGTTTCATTTTGGTGCCGAGACCGAAACTTGTTTGTTGTGTTGTGTTCTACTACCCACGTTCCTACGACCACCTCTGCTACAACCACTACAACTACCACCACTACTCCACTACCACTCCAAGCCCATTCAAGCCCGCCGTCTACCAAGCCCACCGAGCCCACCAAGTCCCACCACCACCAAGTCCAAGTTCCATGTGTACCACGACCACTACTCCATCGTTCGTCTCAACCTCCTACCACTACCACGTCCAAGCACCACCACTCAGTTCTCCGCCTTCCCAGGGGAGTAGTCGCCCGCAGCCCAGTCCACCAAGTTCCATGTCGCTCCTACGCTTGCTCCTCCAGTTTCAAGACGAACGAATTCAGCTTCTACAACAGCACCAGATCATCAACGACCGTCTTTTCCGTGAGCTCATCCACTCCCTTTCTCAACCTCGCGAGTCCCCAGTGACAACGTCAACGACCCACAACCTCCGTTCCCGTTTGGCACGAGAGAAGACAACCGTTCAGAAGACAACCGTTCCGGCGGATATCGAGCCAGCTGACGCGACATCAGGTAATGGTAACAGAGGAAGGGCAACAAGAAGAAGAAGGAAAATGATGAGAAAGCAAAGAAAGATCAAGAGAAAAAGGAAGAGAAGACGAAGGCAGCGGAAGAGAAGAAAGAGAAGAGGGGAGAGAAGAGTCTTTTCGCGTTTGCGTTCGTTCGCCGAGAGATGGAAGCGCGCGTCACCAATGACAAGGCGCCAGATCAGAGCCAAGGCGCAGCAAGGAGGGAATGTCGCCCGCGCAAGACGGAGTCACCATGGCGTCAACGTAGAGCAGATGTTCGGAGATGCGGATCAGCTGACGCCAAGCGGTCATCACTCAGAGTCATGGCGATTGTCAGGCACAGCGGCGGCCCGGTAGACACTCGCCTGTTGGGGGAGTGATGAAACGGATTTGTATATAACAACCACTGCATTAACCCTTCTGTCATTGTTTGTTTTGTAGGTAAAGTGCTCTCCCGTTTCACTACATACAGTACATAGAGCGTAAAGCATCAAGTAAAGACATTATAGAAGTGTTCTCAAATTGTCAGACTAGATGCGAGATCAGAGCCTTTTCAATTTTGTAACTACTGAAGAGATTGAGTGTTTTGTGCGATTGTTTGAGTGTATTCCAGTTGTGTAGTTGCTTAGTGTGATTGTGTTGTGTGTGTGCGTTGTGTTTCACTAGTTGATAAAACCTCCCATCTCTTTCATTTGGTGCCGAACAGACCCGGGAGCCTGCCAGCCTGCCTTCATTCAAGTTCTACTACGAATTCAAGTTCTACTGCCTTCGCTCCCTACAAGTACAAGCATTCTTTGGTTTCGTGATCATCAGGCACAGACGTGGCCCCCAGTTGATGCTCACATGTCGTCCACTACAGTTCGTGACTGCCTCCGACTTCTACGGGAACAAAACCAGCATGATCTCGAACAGCAGCGGCAATGGTGGATCGAAAAACAGCAGCGTTACCAAGAGTGGCAGACCGAACAGCGCCAGCGTGATCGCGAGCGGCTGCATGAAGCACGTCTCGAACGACAGCGGCTGTATGAGGAACGTCTCCGTTGGGATGAAGAACAGCGTCAGCGTGACAGAGAGTGGTGGATCGATTTCAACAAACGTCTCAACCGTGTGCTTGACAGATACCAGTCTCAGTTCAGCAAAACTCCCGTCAAAGGACGTGGCGTGCAAGAGATCGAACCAGCACGGTATCAGTGCAGAGCTACTTACTGGAGATTCCGAGTAAACAGAGGCAAAGCAAGCAGTTCTCACAGTTCGTTCATTCCACGATTGTCAGGCACAGCGGCGGCCAGTCGACACTCGTCCAAAGGGGAGTGATGAAGAGATTGAGTGTTTTGTGCGATTGTTTGAGTGTATTCCAGTTGTGTAGTTGCTTAGTGTGATTGTGTTGTGTGTGTGCGTTGTGTTTCACTAGTTGATAAAACCTCCCATCTCTTTCACTACATACAGTACATAGAGCGTAAAGCATCAAGTAAAGACATTATAGAAGTGTTCTCAAATTGTCTAAGTATAGGTACAATTTAACTTCTGAGCCCATAAGTACGTGCTGGGAAATCTGAAAATATCGTTCTGTGGTGAGCTAGAGATGTGCTCGGACACCTTTTTCCAGGCCCGGCCGTCAATTTCACTATAGAGAGCTTTTAGGTATATCAGGCTTGAATTTGAGGGTTATGTCAACCGGAGAATGAACGGCGTTGGTAGGCAGCAGGCCCCCGATCCTTAAGAAAGATGAGAAATTGCTGCCTGTAAAGCTTTATCAAGATTGCATAAAGAAGAATGCGCCACTCCGCGGCCGGCCGCTTGCAGCAGGGTGGCCATGCGCTGCAACAAAATTTATTTATTTTAAATTTCGGAAGCGAAGAGAGACCGAATTTCGGTCCCCCTCCCCAACGTTCGAATTTCGGTCACCCTCCCGTGCGTGCGTAGCAATTCTAGCTCCCTGGCAATAACGAAGTCGCCTCAGCCAGGTACATGTGGAGCCACGAAGCAACAAGCTGCAAGGTTTTTCGAGCGTTGCACTCATACATCTTAGTTGGAGACAATTGAGAGTATCTAAATGAACCGATAAACTAACCTTTACTGTTTGAATGTATTAACAAGCAGCCTATCAGACGAGGACCCTCTGTCACTTAGCTTTGTGAAGAAAACGTTTTCTTACAGTCATACATATCATATAGGGAAGGGCCCCTTTCCGAAAAGAAATATAAACTTGTTAAAAACTGTAAGCATGGGTGTCGGTCATACTCGTTTTCTGCCTACATATAAAGGGCCTAAACACTAAAAGCCTGGCAAAACACTTAGGAATCACCTAAACTAAATAGGGGGAACGAATTTTGGCAACACGGTCGGCCTAATTACACTTAGGGCCCGACCGGATATCCGGATCCGGCCGGATATGGCCATATCCGGATCCGGTACCGGATCCGGATATTACCTGCCGGATATGCCGGATATCAGTCACAGGTGAGAAAACGTGATTTTTTACGTATTTTTAACATAAATATTGCATTCGACCGAATGCTTGTTAGAAATTTCTTGAGGCGATTGTAATCCATGACCCCAGTAGTTCGTATAACCCTGATTTCTGTGCAAAGGATAACACCCTCATTTTTGACAATGCTAATTTTTCACCTTGACTGAAAGTAAAAATCCGCCAGATTTTAACCGGTTTTGTGAGAAAGCTGAGCTCTTCAGGTTCTTAGGTCCATATAAAGATTGGTTAACTTGCAAAATTTGGCAAAGATCCGATGAAGGGTTCCTGAAATATTTACGTTAAAAATTGGCATCTGAAAATTCGGGTCAGTTCATTTCGGAAGGGGATAACTCCAAGCTACAGAAGGCGAGCAGGCTAGGAATTGGCCAAAACAAACTCAACAAAAATAATAATACTAATGTGATACAATGAACATCACAAAACAGCCAAACAGACTGGATTTCTATGTTTAGGATAGTCGCCTTGTTTTTGCTAATTTTTCATTTAATTAAAAATAAAAAAACGAACTATTATTGAGGCAAGTTTATACTGTAAATCTGTACTTTACATCTCATCTTTACTTTGATCAAAGCGTCTCTTTTCAGTTGCAGAATGGAGATGAATGGCTTGAGACTCTAAACTCAACTCGCAAAGAATGGAAATCTCAACTGAGATTTTTCAAATTCATAATTTTTTAGTTTGTAAAACTAGGACAGGTCTACCAAAAGGTCGGCTAAGTATACCGCATTAGAGAGAACAAATTTGAAAATGCAAACAATAATTTAGCCAAAAGTCTGTGATGTCAACCATTTTTATCTAAAAATTACGAAATGAGCTGAATTTTCATGCCAAACTGTGTTTCCCCTTCTGTTTTTTTCAGATGAAGTCTGTATCTGTGAAATAGGTATGCCTAATAAATGCTAAAGATTGCATAGACATTCCGACCAAACTCGAAAATGCTTGGAAAGCTTCCAGTTATCAATTTCTAGCCGCGGTGATAAAATATGCAAGTATGCAAAAAATATGTACATATCTCATTTTTACATGCATATGATATATTATCCAACCATAGTTATACTACAATTATTAGATGTTGTTTTGAATCAACTGCTATAGAACAAAGAAATGTATATATGTGTTTTATAGCATTCTAAAAAATTTTTAAGTTGATCAATAATATCCGGCATATCCGGATCCGGATCCGGCCGGATATGGGCATATCCGGATCCGGATCCGGTAGAAATTTATATCCGGTAGGGCCCTAATTACACTGTCAAGCGGGGTGAAGACGAAAACGAAAGCCGTTGCCGCGACGACTGGAGAAGGGCAGCCAGTGCCTTTCTGCTTCTCTGCACACGGCCCTAGGCCGGCACACTAAACTAAACACACGCTCGCTCCTTTTCCTTTCTCTTTATGCAGCCAGTAAGCTCGCACGCTGCCCAGACAAAAACTAGGTCCAACTCCCAGAAATATCAACCAGCTCCAGTCCGTGACTGGAGCAAACGTGCAGTTATCACAGCATGCACACAAACTACAGTACAAGCAGCACAAAGTTACCGTAACAGATCAAAAGAAAACAAAAGGAATTCACAGTTAACAATACGCTATATGCAGCACGACAAAATACACAAACTGCGTAAATTCAAAACCTAAGGGATTTGACATACACCTCTTGGGAAAAGGCCGTCTATTTTCCGCCGGTGTTTAAAAACGGTCGTGAAGAAAAACGCTAGAGAGCGGTCTGATGAGGCCGACGATGTCTACGGTGCTTTTTACCTTTTGCCCAGGATTCGGCGAAATAATCAGGGAGATCACTAATTGCGCCGATTAGTGTTTCAAGTGTTTGAAATCTTGATGGGCATTTGTTTGTTTTAAAAAGGACCACCGTCCTGCCTGATGATTGAACGAAGATTGTTATATTTGTGCTTAATCGATACCAAATTGTCATGTCTAGCCATATGCCCTTGGGCAGACATATCTGTCGGCGCATTCGAATGCTATGGCTGTTTTAGTAAGGGGAATTAATGTCATGATGACACATTTTTCTCTTTTTTTCTTTTTTTTTAATTTGTTGTTCAAGGATGTCTGAAAAAAATGCGGCGAAACACCTAAGGTAGACCATACTGATGTGGAAGAATTGGTAGCTATCTTTCAAAATATGACTGAGTCCGCGTCGTTGGCTCAGTGGGTAGCTCGCTGCCTCTGAGTCAGGGCGCCCCCTGCATCCCTAGCGGTTGTAGTGGTTCATTCTCTCGGCGCGGCAAGTTTCTTGCTACAAAGAGTTTGGTCGTCGGTTGTAGTGGTTCATTCTGTCGGCGCGGCAAGTTTCTTGCTACAAAGAGTTTGGTCGTCGGCACAACGCTCCACCCAGGACACCGAAAGCTGGTTACAGTGAGTAGGTAAAATGGGAACCAACTGGATCTGCCGTTGCACCGAAGCCGCTCCACAAAGCATGCCGCGTTGGGAAGAACATCTACGATGTCAGAAGCTGTCTGAGAAACCAACTATGCCGGGGAGCCCTCGGCCGTCCGGAGCTGTCAGCATCATGGCATGGACACGCCGGCCGCCCTCCTGGTGACCGGCACCCAGCAGCATGGCTAGGAGTGGCTGGCAGTGAAAGAAGGGCAACGTCCGATATGACGAATCACGGGGAAGCGAAATGGACCTCGAGTCTGATCGCAGGCCGTAAGGCCCCCCGCACATTGGATCGGATCGGAATATGACTGAGAAAATTATTTTTTTATTTTGCTAATAGTGATGATCGTCCTTTCAAAAGGGCCACCGTTCTGCGGCTTTTGGGCAGACATATCTGTTGGCGGACTCGAATGCTACGATTGTTTTAGTAAGTGGAGGTCGCGACAGCGCATTTTTTCATTTTTTTGTTTTGTTATTCAAGGATCTATGAAAATAACTGCGTCGAAATATGCATCTTAGATAGATCTACTCACATGTAAAATTGGTAGCTATCTTTCAAAAGATGACCTAGAAAACCCAGTGATGATCGTCGTATAAAAAGGGCCACCGTTCTGGGGTTTAGATCCCAATCTTTCTAACTGCGCGTTCTGTAGCTAGGGTCTACCGATCTGGCCTCGCCTGAATTTTTGTACTTTTCAACCAAAAATAAGGTTTCAGGGTTTCAGAAACCCCCAGCATCTGGCTCGGGGGTCCCGAAAATCGGGCCTGGGAGCTAAACCCCACAACTTTGTACTGCTTAGCTTTGCAAGATGAGGTGGAACAGCAAAAACTAGCTGAAAATCACAAAATGCAAGAACATCTATCTAACATAACGACTTTACAAAGACCACATGCGGTACTAATGGAGTCAGTCCGCTAGCAGGTCATACCGATTTAGGTACAAATTTGCCGCGAAAGTTCAAATGGTCATATCCCTTGAAGTAGACATCATACTGTAAAAAGGAAGCCGTTTTTGGATTTGTCAAGTAAATCTACATCTAGTAGGACAGAACCAAAGGAACATTAGCGGCTCAAATCGACGCAGTCGGTTTATCAGGCCAAAGCAGAGTGAGAGCTGTAAGGGCAGACTTGCCGCGAAACTTTGAACGGCCATATCTCGAGAAGCCGAACTCCTAGATAAAAATTGAAGGCACTTTTAGAATCAGTGGGAAAAAATACATCCAGTAAGCTGGTCAGAAATAAAATTTTGGACCTGGATAAAAAAAATGATTTTTTTGTGCACAACCAAAATTGGACTTTTTTGTAGTACTGATTTTCAGATGGCCATAACTTCCGAATCAGAGGTCGTAGCGCAAAAATGAAGTTAGTTTTGAACTCAGCAGGCCAAAATAGGTCTAGAAAACTGCACCATGACTTGGTTTAGGCTTGCTATCAAAAGATATGGTCACCAGGCGGGCATTGATTTTCCAAACCTTGGACTTGAATATCTTCTGATCCAGGCTGGGTCTAGCCAAACCGACTTTATATTTGAAATCAGCGCTTCAAACTGCATCAGGTAGGCTACTTTACTTTTAATTTTGAGCAAAAAAATTTTCTCCGGAGACCTTTGAGGGGGGCCAAACCCCCCCGCTCCCCCCAGGGATTTGGACCAATTTGTGTGGATTATGTTTGGGCAAGTGTGATCTAACTTTTAAAGCAAGTTCCAGCCTTCCCAAACTTCCGTAGCTGTAGTTATGGGCAAATATTTTCAAAAAATGCAGGGTGCATTTTTGCCATTTTTGGTACATTTCGGAAAATAACTCGCTAACCAGGTGTGATACGGAAGAAGTTGAGCGGGGATTTAAAGTATTTTGAAATAGCTATCGATTGGTATGCATGAGAAAGCTGTCGGTTTAGAAATGCGCAAACGGTGCACGTTTGAATTTCGGTCGTTAGAGGTACAAAAATTGGCGAAAAAACGGCTGGCGAGCCAACTTTGAGGGGGTGTAGCTCCGCTTCTAGGGGGATGTTTTTCTTCTAATATGCGCCGAAGGTCATCGTTCTTGGTCTAGTTTATGCTCATAAAATTTTAGCCGGATCGGTGAGATGAACCCCCTTGCCACCACCACCTCGCCACCTAAGCTGACTTTCTCGCGAAATGCATGTTAATATTTCGTAATTCAGTCGTGTTTCTTATTTCCGGCGAATTTTTTTCCTAACTCGGCTGGAAATTGTGTGCACCACCGCAATAGCCATGGGTACGGTACTGGTACATTATGCTGACATTAGAAATTTCACCATTTTTATTTTAGATAAGAACAGAGAAATTAATTACTGGTGTAGCGCTTAGAAAACCGTACACTTTAGGAAATTCTACTAACGTTTAGTTGATTTAACGCGAAAACACCTTCCTAAACCGAATCATCGATTAGCTTTTTCAATTTTTTCAGATCAATTTTTCAGGTCAACATCGATTTTCCTCTATTTTTACCTGTCCCAGTTAGTATTGGGTATTGGAGGGTAAAAACCCCAATACCCAATACCCGGAAAACACCCCAATACCCAATACCAGTTCGCGCTCTAATCACAACTGCTAAAAATGTCGGTTTGTGTTGAAAAGTGAATAAAGCGTCAACCCACTATGGTTTAATAATCTTTTCAACACTCAAACACTAGCCTAATCGCGCACAAGCCAAATATATTTAGGGCCAATGTTGGAAATTTCAGTCTGCGGCAGAATTGCCCGTTTTCAGGCATTTCGTGATGAAATTAGCTGAAATTTTAAACAGTAAGAAGTATATCCACATATCATACCCAAAAACCAGCCGATTCGGTCTACAAACAAAAAAGTTCTGAGCTTGCGAAACCCGGCGGGATATGTTAATCACCCTGTATATTGTGCTGTTACTCTGTGCTCAGTAAAGGTCTGTATATAATTGCACATTTTTGTCTGTGCGCTTTCGGATCGTGCGCTTGTGAGAATGGCGCTAATGGGACGTGCGCTTGTGGCACATGCGGTTATGATTTGTGCGCTTTTGGGAACACCCCACTGACTCTATTAGTTTAATTTTTGCAGTAGGCCCAATTTTTATAATTATCGATTTTGTTAATCGACTGTCGAAAGTGACTTACAGCACTTTCTGACAGAAATTGTTATATTTATGGCTGTGGAAAAATTTTGCATGCTATTCTCTTGTACTCGCTCTAAAAGCTTACTGTAGTGCTGAATTTTGACATTAATATTTAATAGAATTTACAACAATCTTTACAACGATTTCTGCATAGTTCAACTGAACTAAGAGTTATTCGCTTACTGGAGTATAATATACGGTATCGAAAATGCTATATGGTAAACGGTATTATATCCCATCCCTAGTCCGAGCCTGACTATAGTATGTTTCGAAACAGCTTCAATTATACATGTAACAGGGTTCCGGGGTAGAGACCTGCACGGGCCGAGCCTGGTCGCCCAGCTGAGCATTTTTAGAGGATTTCAGCGGGGCCAAGCCACCAAGATTCGGTTTTCATAAACGCCGGGCCCAGCTGCAAAAATTGGATTTTTAGCACAGGCCGGGTGCCAGAAACGCGGCCATGTGCAGGTCTCTAGTCCGGGGTTTGCCCCGCCCGACTTAAGGTGGGTTCACATAGTCGGTCGGCGTCGGCAACGCCATCGGCAAAATATCGGGGCCGAGCGTCGGTATAGGGTATCCGCCCATTTCGTCCCGACCGTTTCGTCCCCTTGCTGTTAGTCCCGGCTGTTTCGTCCCGACCGTTTCGTCCCGGCCAAGTTTTAAAGTGACCGTTTCGTCCCGGTTCACAAAGTGAATCATGCACATCCAAAGCGCGAAAACCAAATCGTTCATTCTTTTAAACAGAAGCCAGTCTGTCGTACGTACTCATACAGTAATAAAGCCATGCATAATAGCAGCTCTACACAATAACAATACTATGTGTACGGCCGGGACAGTTGGTGTAATGGTTTAGGCCGCAAAGCCCTATGCGCGTGGTCAGTGTTGCCAGGTACTAGCCAGTCCAGTATACTACCGCCAGCTCAAAATTATTCTACTTTATACTACAATTTTCGACAATATTCTACGTTTGCATACTACACAGCAAAACTGATGGATCAAACGTTTAAAGCATAGAAATCTGTTATGTAATTCTGACAGCAATGGCAGAAGCGTTTTTTAATTTCGACTCAAAGAGTTTTTACACAAGCTAAAGTTTCAATGACTTTACCAGTTTGCATATGGTTTATACTTCCCGTTCCCCCCAAGGGTAAGCAAGTTCAAATTTAGATGGAAGTGGTTTCGATTCGACTTTTAAAAATACATGGGCCTAGGGGCCTTACGATCCCAATCCGGCCAAGGCCCTCATCAGGCGTCCAGGCCCTTGTCCCCTCTAGATTCTAAACTTCTGAGGCATCATATTCTAACTTAGGACGAACAAAAGTTTTGTACACTTTTTGTACCGTTTGATAAGAAAATCCTTGATAATCAGGTATAGGTATACCTGATCCACAGTACCGCAAAGAGTTGATCATCGGCACAAAGCCCAACCCAGGCCACCGAAAGCCACTGTGTGCCTTGCATTTGACCTCTTGGTAAGTTGTGGCGCATTTGGCATTTGATTTTGCCGCCGCCTTAGCAGTATACTGTAGTTAGCAGCGGGACGAAACGGTCACGCTTAAAAAATGGCCGGGACTAAACAGTCGGGACGAACCAGCCGGGACGAACAGCAATGGGACGAAACGGTCGGGACGAAACGTCCTACAACCCGGTATAGCGGTGGAGAAAAACTGGGTTAAAGCGCAATTCACATAGTCTCTTGTCGGCATCTGGAACCGGCCGGCCTACCTTATAATTACGGTATTTTGACGGCCCAAAAGTCTAGTGAGCACAGGCATTTGAGTCATTTGCGCTGTACCGGTGACAGAATGGGCCGTTCTATGAACTCTAACAGTCGTAAAGCTGCGGCAGTATTGTGTATTTTTCTACGGAGACATCTTTGCGAAATTTTTATGAATTCTAAAGCCCAAGTTTGATTTCGGTGCTTTTGGCTCAGAGGGTGACACCTCGATTTTCGCCTCTCGATTTCACAGAGAGCGCAGAGAAAAGTAATATGCATGAAGTGACTATCTGCTTTTTGCTTAAACCGGTTTATCTACAGCTGCTCAAGTGTTCTGGCCAGTGCCGCTGTCTGATTAGCACCTGTCCATCCCCGACCGACCGCGCCTATGTGAACCGGCCGCATGCTCAGCGCACTCTTTAATTGGTCGGGAACGCTTGGCGGCCATAAAAGGTTGTAAATCGCGTCGTGGCGATTTGGGATTTGGCCAAATCATCGGCAAGTCTTTAGCCGTCTGGAACGGCTCCAGACGCACTACAGACTATGTGAACTGCTGCATGCTTATGTGTGTACTCAAATTGGGGTCGATTTCCCGAGTTGCCGCGCTGCCGACGCCGACCGACTATGTGAACCCACCTTTAGGCCAGACCACCTCTGAGACACTAAAATTGCTAAAGTCACCTGTAAAACAGCACATTTTAGCTGTACTTGAGCCCAAATTAGCGGTTTTGACGATTGTTTGTCCAAAATTGTTTTTTTTTGCGATTTTTAGTACCGAACCGCCCTCCCCTAGAATTTGGGCTCAGATCCCCAGGCCGGACAAAGGCCCCCACGGCCCCACCCCATCCTCATCGGCAGATGACCTGTTACATCTCCACCTTACTTAGGGTTTGGAGCCAGGTTACGGTGTCTCAGGGTTCAGCAGTGTCTGTCGGAATGAGTTCTATCGGTTCTGACTGGAAGTTACATATGGACCCAAGAAGTTCGGGATCTTCGGTACTTTGGTATCACTAAGCACAGTCATAAACGCATCACTGCTGAACTCCCCGAATCGAATTCTGCAGCTAGTTCCTTTTTATCCTAATTTGGAAAAAGCTCAATTTTTAGATCGCGCAAATTAGTGTTAAGAGTAACGCACCGCAGATTTGGGTCTGCCGCACACTGGAGTTCAAACGAGTTCCTCTACAACTATAACCTGAGGCAAAATTGATTCCGAGACCTCTATAAAAAGTTATACACAAAAACGCCTGATCGGTTTGTTTTTTAACAGACATTAATTTGTATCCAGTCATTTGGCAGTCAGGAGCTAGCCAAAATTGCTCTTACGAAGGATTTTTAGAGAATAATGGTTTATTTCTGCTTCATGTCATGTGTTATTGCGCTTTATTGCTTTTTTACTATTATGCAAATCGGAAAATTCTAGAATACTACCAGTTCGTAGTTAATTTGTTGCCAGCCAAGTTTGTAGTCTAGCTGATTTGCATTCTTGAGAAGGACGGAAAAGAAGCAAATTGTTCATTAGATAAATTAAATGAGTGGGTAACGTTGCTAGTCATAATTGCAGACGGCAACAAATCTCATTGTGACTGAGGCTCACTCAAATGTAAGAAGGAACTCACCGAAACGAACGAAGAACGGCCACGGCGCTCCCACACCTGAAACTTTGCTCACCTAATTGAGTCTAAGGTTGAGACAAAAGTTCCAGGCGACGAGCGCCAGGCAGATTTGTTAGAGTGGCTGAAATAAGATTAGTAGTATTGAAGTCCACTGGTGAGGCATTTCTGCGCCTCATGGAATATGGGCAATCTATGAAATATGTGCGGTGGGTTATAGGCGAGGCCTGATCAAATTGCTATCGACCGACGGCGTCACAAGTTGCACAAGATTCCCCTGGAGCCTCGAAGCGAGAAACGAGCGGGAAGCGCCAGATAAAATATTCATTAGAAATCCGTTGCCGCATCCAGACACGGCCCACCTCCCCACGGTACACGCACAGTGGCCGCGGCCGTTTACCTCACAGTCGTAACCCGGCCCCGGAACCTATTAAAAATTTAATACGCTTCCATTGGCCCATTGTCCCGACCGACAATCGCGTTGCGAAATTGGATATCGGCTATGGCTGTTTGGTGGCACACGGCCGGATTCGACCGCAGCGCACCCACCTAGGGCACAGCCATTAGGCCGGCCTTAATTGCACACTGCCACGCTGCCAATTGAGACCCACCACCAACCTGACTCACTCACTTTGTCACACGCACACCTGAACCAGACCGGCGCCCATGTACATTAACAATAAATTAGTGTCACACAGGACTGTCGCATTGGGTGCGACACGCGCAACTCAAGATGACGTTAAGCCGGCATAACCGACAGCCGAGATTGGTGCAGAAATGTTTTGGCCCGCCGATACTCATAGATCACGCACAAAGACGCCGCCCGCCCGAGTAAAAGTTTTGCTTGCTGCGACTGCGAGCCGGCCATAAATCGACACAACCGAAATTACGCGCCCAGTCACCGGGGACCGAGACCAGAGGACAGGGCGGTGCACACTGCGAGGCTCTGGCAGCTGTCTGCCTAAACTCGCTGCCGCTATAATGGCCGTCTGTCTGTGCAACAAACACGTGTTCTAACAAAGAACCCAATGATTTAAGCGTTTACATCCAGCTCTGCTATAATCCCACTCTGATCCCCCCGCAGCTGTCTGGCGATAGTTTGGACAAGATAATGCAGCCGAGCACCTTCAAATAAACAAACCCAATCAACTTACTGGTTCGGTAATGCAGCCAGCTAACGTGATGGCACTCAGTGGCCAGAGCCAGGCAAATTATTGACACAGACGGCAACTATTCATGTACGGCCAGTACAACAATGCCCGAATTACGTAGGCTTTCTGCTGTATTTACACTGCGCTACTGACAGCGGCCAAATTACTCGTGTTTGTGTCAGAGCAGCGCACAATTACATTGCCGACCAACTACAGACGGCAGCAGTGCAACCGGCGTCTTGGCGCATCCAAGTAAGCCGACCGCAAAAAGCAACTGCAGAAGCGCCGCCGCGTCACAAAAACCCGTTCCGCCAGCCTTCTTATCGCCTATCACAGTTTTCACGCCCGCTCGTGCGAACTTTCAACAAAGGATATTCCCAACACGGACAGAGCGAGACAGCGCCAAAGAGCAAACAGTGTCTCAGAATGAGTCACATCCGAAAGGTGCCAGTAAAAGTGGATGGCCAATAAACGAGCGGCAGCGCTGCAATGGAAAGTTGAGACTTTTTATCCGCAGCCGTCCAGTTGAAAGCAAATTACGACCTCTAAAACATCGTCTGCTCCACTTTCTTTGCAGCGGCGCAGTAAAACCAGTTGAGCGCGCAGTCAGCTTGCCACACTACTATTGGCAGTGGCACCGCTGCCTCGCTATTGCATATAAAGTTCTCACACAATCAGTGCAGTCACTACATCTGCTCCGCCAACGCTGCACGTGCCCGGACGACCTTTGCGGTTTCTAATAGGAGCTAGTGAGGCCGGTCAAAGCCATTATCTAAGATTTGCTCCTACCAACAACTAACAATCAGTCAGTGGAAGAGCAACATCGTAAAGACACACGTGCACTCACTCGATCACCGTACTCGCGGAGCGGAGGGAAAAAGAGCCAAATAAATGGTTGAAGCAGAGCGAGTCGAGCCGCTAAGTGATAAACTAGGTGCAGCCAAGTGTTCCACGGGCACAGCTTTTTGTTGGGCCACAAGAAAAGCGCTTGTGCAATATTTCAGTGGCTGCGCACAGACGTATCAATCACCTGCCTGCGGCAACACCGTTCTCTAGATACCTACTGCCAGCTGGCTCCACCAGCTACTAGTGGAAAGCCCCGATGCATTGGCACACGACACGGCAAGTGTCAGTCGTTGGCACCTGCACAAACAGCTAGAACCAGTGTCGGGCTCGATGGCACCTTGCGCAAACACCACTAAAAGGCTACGTGATGGATGGCCGGCCGGCCACAAAGCTGTCGCACTTAGACTCGACAACTGCACTGCAAACAGCACACCTACATGACACGCAAGCCCAAATGGAAGACGGTTGTAAATTTGGCCGAAATTCTATATCCGGCACGAAACTGAGCCTAACCGGACGGATTCATCAAGATAGCCTCCAAATGGACGCCGCACTCAGCCGTGGTGTCCGTTTCACCGAACCGAGTTGGCCAACAAGAGCACAAGGCGGCGCGGCAACGACCGCAATTAGTCATGGCGGTACATTAGTGCTCATGCATTATTCGCAGGCGAAATCAAGCGAAAAGCGAGCAGTTGCCGATTCAGCGGTCCGATTTAGCATCGATTCGTCAAGGCGCACAAGAGCACTCATTGGCGGGCGCCTCGAATCCAGTTGCCACTCGGACAGTCATTTAGGAGCGGCGCGCGGCCTCTTAGTGACTGAAGCTATTCACAAGCTTCTTAGTGAAAGTTGAAACGCCCCACTCGCCGCACTAATTGAAAGTTCGGTTTACAGCCTCTCGCCACTACGTACCTGCGCCATATCTAAAAGGTTTGCTCACCAACGCACTTGTGCCATTTCCTGCAGGCATACATAAATCGGTGGGAAAATGAGCAGGTTCAATGGTGGCGCACACAATAGCAGCAAGTGCAATTTACAGGTCCTACACAACACAGAATTGGAGCGACCGGCAACAATGGCCGGCGACCAGGTGGCCGGCGAGACACGGCCAAAAGCCACCACACACCCAGCACACACAAAGGCGGCGTAGACTTGGACCGAGCAAGCCCTCCGAGGCAACAAATCGATGCTGCCGCACATGGTCGGCAGCCCGACACAAGCCCAATCTGCGCCGTTATGGCACTTGGTTACGGCCACTCGCATACATATGCAGCCAAAAATAACGATCACTCACTTGCAACACGTCACTGAATTATTAGCCCCCGCGTACGCAACCAGCCAACGGGCATCAATTATTTTATTAGGCCAGTGTAAGCCGCTTTTCACGGCGCCTGCACAAAGAGGCAGCCGGTTGACAATAGCGCAGCTAACACAACAAGGCACCACTGCACCGCAGACGCCAACAGCCAAATCAAATTGGCCAACCAGCCTTGCCCTGAGCCCGTAATTATGCGATCCCTGACCAAATTACCGCCATAAATATGCAATTGCACAGCGCACTGCAGCCAAAGCTCCGCCACTGTAATCTTGCACAAATATTGCTCGCCTGACAAGAAATCATCAATTATTGAACACGCCGTTGCTAGCCCTGCCGCCTGCACAAGCAACACCAAAATCAATCCGCTCTTCCCACAGCCCTATCCTGTCCAAAACACGGCTCCCATACATTTCGGTTTGCTTGCACAGCAACTGCCAGTCTCGTATTTCCGCATCACTACTCTACAGAACACCAGAAATCCGAGCTCGCTGCTTGCTACCACAGATAATAGGCATGCCCACTACCCAACACTGACTGAATTGAAATGCTACCTATAGTGACAGATCCAGGTCCAGATCAAATGGCTGGAGCTGCGACGGCATTTGAATTGAAAAGAGCACAAGGCGCAGCCGAAAACCCAAGCCAGTCTCTGAGCGGCTCGCACGCACACAGCGAAGGGACGCTAAGAGGGTGCGGGAAGAAGAGAATTGGCACAGTGCCAAATGGGTCAGTGCGTGATGGCCGGTCGGTCAGAGGTCTGCTGAAGAGGAGAGGCAGGTCTGTTAATCAGAGACGGCCACTGCAATTTGGTCGTTGCATTACCGTGCGAGTCTGACAGAACGAGACGCCGCCGGCTCTGTCAAGGCCATACAAAGAACAGGGACGATGTCAGAACCGATTCACACTTCATTCGTCAGAACAGTCTCTACGCTCTGACACTACTTGTCCGTCCAACCGGCTCTACTGCAGCGCCTACATCTCCGCTCTACCAACGACACTTGTAACGCATAATTGTGCGCCTGCCTCTCACCCTACGCACTTCCACTGGACGTAACTCTGCGACGTTAAACATTCCACACTACCCACTGGCAGCACTATCCCCAATTTTTTAACGCATCTCTTCTCAAACGGCAAACTTCGCCTGACTGACTGAGTCCACTTGGCCCAGGCGAAGTTTGTTTGTACAGTAATCTCTCGTTAATCCGGACAAGTTGGGACAGGCCAATTTTGTCCGGATTAGAGAATTTCCGGATTAACGAATCAAATCTAAAACAACGTTTTTTTGGGTCAATTTGAAATTGACAACTTTTTGTTAGTTGCACAAATTTTGCAGTTGTATCGCCTCAAATACACCTAAAAAGGCAAAAAAATCACATCGTTACTCAACAGAAAGTATAATCCATTGATAATTCAGATCTGAATTGAAGGTTTACGATTGGATTTTCTCCTATCCGGAGTAACGAATCACTTTACATGCAAATTTCGGAGTTGTGAAGGCAAATCTTGTCCGGATTAACGAAAGATATACATGTACTGTACATTCCCCCTAACGGACGTCGCGAGGGTCTCTTCTGTGTCTGACGGCCGTTGGAGTAGAACCGGACCTTGGAGACTCATGAACACGGGGACAGAGAACTTGGAACCACTGCGAACCGAACCAAACTGCACTGAACTTAGAGAGGAAACGAAGATAACTGGAAGTGGGATGACGAACGAAGCTGAACATCCACTTCAGGGCACCGTTAGCAAAATATTGAATTTCAGGAATACATAACATATATGTACAGTATGTATGTATTCATTTCCGAAGTCGAATACATACAGTATACTTCTTGTACGGTACATTATCCACTTCGAAAAGACCGTTTAACCCGAAACTGGGTCGTTTACCCGAAGTCATGCTTCGTTTACCCGAAGTCGTGCTTCGTTTACCCGAAGTCGTTCTTCGTTTACCCGAAGTCGTGCTTCGTTTACCCGACCCGAAGTCGTTCTTCGTGAGCTAAAATGACCCAAATTTCCGAACCTTCGGTTCGGGTTGAAAGGTTCGGTTGATTATTTTTCCGAAGTACAAAAATGTCTTGGTTCAGGTGACCCGAGTCTATCTCTTACCCGCCCCACAGGACCCGATTTTGCTGCTGAAATTCCGAAGCAAGTTTGTGTTCGTGTTAAGAGTAACCCGAATCTAGATTGTGAGGTCACCCGAATCATTTTTTGGGTTACCCGAGGAATAGTTAGGGGTGACCCGAATAATTGTTTGAACTCACCGAACCATCATTTGGGACGAATTTATCTGTTTTTCTGTGACGGTTACGCAACAATCTGTGCACATTTGCATTAGCTGTTTGTTTTTTGGTGCTATGCCTCCTTTCAGCTGGATCTCGGCGATCCCTGCCTCTGTTTGGCCACCCGACTTAATACAATATCCTTCTACCAACAGCTTTTATAAAAAAAAGCAGACACGTACACTGTAGTTAGCAGTACAAAAGAAACACGTAAAAGCCTAGCCAATGACAGCACTTTAATCTGCTATTCAGATCTGTTTACAACATGTTGTTTTGAAAACACAGAAACGGTTCCAGTGCACTCAGGATCGTCATAAAAGAATTCCACATTGGTGTGGAAAGACCTGTCGCAAATACCGGGGCACAGCCGAATCTGACACCGGTAGCACACAAAAGTAGTGTCTTTCCTTTGAGCGTGAGCCATGCACTTTCCCCTAGTGCAGGCCACTTTAAACCGCTAAAACGTGTAATTCTATTAATTTTAAGCTCGGAATGCCTTTTAAACGCGTTTTTGAAGGCAAATTTTGTTTAATTTTCTTAGCCTGGCACTTCCAAAATTTTACAGCCCCCTTTTACAGAAGGTCTTCCGCACCATCAGCCATGGCGCGCGCAACCACTCTGCACGAAAGCAAACCAGCAATGAAGTACATAAGTGAGCGACGGCGAGGCAGCGGCTCGAACGGCAGCCTAATTGGGCGCAAAATTCGAAAAATTCGGGTGTGCAAAAACGATTCGGGTCTCAGATTGGGACATGTATTCGGCCTTAGTTCGGTTGTGCAAAATCGTATTCGGTTACACGAAGCATATTCTGATTCAGCTTTTGTACTTCGGTTCTAGGGTAACCCGAAACCGCTATTCGGGTGACCCGATACTATACCTTACTCCCTACTACCTCTGACTATATAGCTTCAGGATGCGTGGGTCAGTCACCTTGGGGGGGAGCTCCCGAAACTGTTTCGTTTACCCGAAGTCGTGCTTCATTTACCCGAAGTCGTGCTTCGTTTACCCGAAGTCGTTCTTCGTACTCACGAAGCTACACATATATGTGTACGGTCTTTTCGAAGTGGATAACCACCACCAGTGGATAGGATAATTTTCCAAAAAAATATACATATAAAATACATATTTTTTCAAGGCCAGTTTTCGGTTGAAAAATGCTGCTAAAACAGTTGTTTGTGACTGAAACGAGAAAGGGTCTACGTTTGGACCTGATTGGCATGAAATTGATTCAGTACTTGAGTCAGCAATAATTTCCACATTTAAATTCTGTTAAAAATCCTCCATGTCAAGTCAGTCATTTTGTGTAAGGGTAAGGGAAACATGTGCCATGAACTTTGTTTTAACACCACAGTAGCCGATCGTTTCGTTTAGGTCAACTATCAAAAGAAAAGAGCATTTTCTCCTGCCATTTATCCATTGAATTTGAATTTGAAAATCTAAACGTTCCCTCATTAACTCCTTTTGGTCGCCTCGCACCACTTTACACGGTGATGATATTATTCAGCTAAACACCAAATCTGAGCCAAAAATTGCATTTCAGTGAACAGGTACTACATTCCAGTGGTGTACACATATTGATGGGCACGTAAATTAATTTCCGTTCCCATCTCTAATGCACTGTACTATTATCAGTAGAGACAGTGGTACTGTAGTCAGTGCCCTTATTGATGGGCACGTAAATTAATTTCCGTTCCCATCTCTAATGCACTGTACTTTATGAGTAGAGACAGTGGTACTGTAGTCAGTGCACACAGGATTTCTTTCACCGGGATTAAAATTTCGATGAGGCCTGGTTGGGCTTTGAAAAATTAGCCTTTAGGAAAGCATTTAGAAGCCGTTCTGGAGGGTAAAATAAGCAGAAATTAACAACGCATTCCGCCATAACGGCCGCCGTACGAGGCCGAAACGTTGCAAAAGTAAAAGCTCTTTTCGTGTAATCCCTGACATTCTTACTTTTATGCAGAAATTAACAGTTTTAGTATGTACATGACCTGATTTATTTTCGGCGGATTTTTTGCTCGTCTGGGTACTGTACTAATACATTGTACATTCTGTATCACTAAAATGACAAATTTCAATTGAATCACAAGCGTTTATCTACGGTAAGAACAGAGAAATTGTACTACTTAATTACTATGTACTACTTAGAAAAGCGGACAGTATAAGACATTCTTAACCTTAGTGTATTAACGCAAAAACGGCTTTCTAATCATCGGTCAACCTTATTGATTTTTTCAGTTAAGTTTTTCAGTTCAACAGCGATTTTTTCGATTTTTATAGGTCCTAATTAGTATTGGGTATTGGGGCATAAAAACCCAATAATACCTGGAAAACACCCCAATACACCCAATACCCAATACCAGTTCGCACTCTAGTTTAAAGTGGCCGGTTGTGCTTCTGCCCAAGAAGGGTGAGAAAATTTTCAAAAATTAGACTTCAAAAGCGCATTTAAAAGGCATTCTATCTGAGCATAAAAAATGGACAGTTTTAGTACATAATTCATTAGTTTCTCATATTTTTGACAGACTTTGTGTCTTCCTACCTCAACTGCAAATGGTGGTGTACCCTCCCTACACCGCCTGGATATGCCACTGCCTTTGAGAATGCGCTTAAAAGCCATTCTGAGTGTAAACTTTGCAGAAATGTAGTACATGTATACTCAATGTAGCTCAATCGCGTCCTCATACATAGCCGGCACAGTTGATGTAGTGGTTTAGGCCGCAAAGCCACTGTGCGCGACGTCGTGCGCTCATCCTCTCGGCGCGGCAAGTTCTTGCCGCAAATAGTTGGTCGTCGGCACCAAGCTCAACCCAGGTCACCGAAAGCTGGTGACAGCGAGTAGGTACAATGGGAACCGACTGGATCTGCCGTTGCACCGAAGCCGCTCCAAAGCATGCCACGATGGAGAAGAAGATCAACGACGTCAGGAGTTGTCCATGGAAACCAACTAGGCTTTGGGTCCTCTCTCACCCCAGGGGCGCACCAAGCGGACGTTGGGAGCCGACATCAGCATGACGTCAACGCGCCAGGACCTCTCAGAATACCTGGCGCCCAACAGCATGGCTAGAGTGGCTGGCAGTGATAGAAGAGAAACGTCCGATATGACGAACCACGGGGGTCGCGAAATAGACCACATAGGCCGGGCGGCCGCTGGGAGCTGTCAGCACCATGACGTCACCACGCCAGGCACTCTCTTAGTACCTGGCGCCCAACAGCATGGCTTGAGTGGCTTGGCAGTGAAAGAAGGGCAAACGTCCGAGATGACGATATAAAGGGGTAACGAAATGGACCGTGCAGGTCTGATCGTAGGGCCGTACATTGTACGACCCCCCCGCCAGATCGGATCGGATCGGATCGGATAGACCACATAGGTTTGATCGTAGGCCGTAAGGCCCCATGATCCGATCGGATCGGATCGGTCCTCATGCACAATTCTCTGCATGGGGCTCTTCCGGTGCCATACTGCTTGGCCATCGAACGCAGTGATTGCTTCGAATTTCGTCGAATTTTCTCTCTCACTTTCTTGATTAGCTGTGTGGTTCTACTGTTCTCTCGAAACCACCCAAGTTTTTTGTAGAACCGGTCTCTTAGAACCCTTTCAGGGCACGATGAACGAAAAGTCTGTTCATTCCAGCGTCTGAGCACTTCTTGAAGATTTCTTCCCGCATACATCCCGATTTTAGCAAGTTTTCAACAATTTTCCTATTGGCATCCATCGTTTACAGTGTTTAAAATACGCGCCGGAATGCGCTAAGAAGTGTTGCATCGTATTTTACGTACCCGAACTAATTTGCTGCTGAACTAAAACCTCGCATTAAAGGCGCCAAATTCAAAGGCATGGAGCGAAAGAAGTGTATCACTTTGACCGGGCCACCCTGTATAGTCTTGGTAGTGGTAGAGCTGGAATGGCTTGGGCTTGGTGGTACTTGGGCTGAGTAGTACTACGGAAGGTGGTGGTTGCGTGCAACGAGCGGAAAGGGCGAACGTACAGTAGCAGTGAATGGGGTGGTGCTTCGGCAGCGTACACGACGCAACAAAACAAAAAAGAACGGGTTCTCGGCTCCAAATGAAGAGAGTTTACTTTTTAGAAGAAGCAATACAAAGATCATATACGATGACTCTACGAGTGGGTTATATACAGCTTTATTTCATCACGTCGGGTATGCAAAATGTGCAAACGCCGTGTGCAAGCAAACTAAAGTCCATGCCAAAATGATTGCTGGTGGCGGAAAAAAGCGATTTTCTCAAAAACTTTCTTCAAGACCCCCAACTTTTTTTATATCAATCGTTTTATATTATCAACTTAAGTGAGGTTTGCAGTAACCTGACGGTGTTCTAGGTGACAGAAATGAATTCAGCATCTAAAGTTACCCCAGCAGTTACATTTTGAGCAACATTTGAAGAGACAAAATATTGACAAAATCAGACAAAATTTTGCAAAAAACAGTTAAAATGAAAATAACTGGAAAACGCGACTTCTTAGCGCCAAACGGACTGCAAAAATGGATTCTATGGACCAAAATTAAGTTTGACTCGTGAATAAGAGCCAGTTTCGAGGCCGTTTATACCGTTTGGGTCAAATTTGAAAAATGTTGGGCAATTTTCCATAGTAAAACGGATCGCAAACAAATTTTTTGACTCCCACACCCTTCCGAAAAACGCGTTTTTCCCGAAAACTGATTTGAGAATCCCCAAACTTGTGTATATCGAACTCGCAATTGCGCGAAGAATAAGAAACTGGAGTCTGCTTGTCGATGTGACTCTTCTATAGAAACTTGATTTTGCCGAAAATTGGTTTTTCCCGAAAAGCACATACAAAACTGCGTGGAACCTTTGAGTTGACGTTCGCATCTTGTAGCACTTCTAATTTGCTATCGATTGATTTAAAAAAACTTGGGGTGTTGAAAAAAGTTTTTGAGAAAATCGCTTTTTTCCGCCACCGCCAATCATTTTGGCATGGACTTTAGTCAACTAAAGCCTGTATGAGTATGATCCAACTACCCTGTTTTTAAAACTATCACAAAACGTACCCAAAATCGGTATGGGTAAGTACAATGTATTTTCATTCACCCAGTTTTCATATATGAGTACAAGTAAGTTTTGTCAAAAATACCCGAGTGTACTCAAGTTCAAGTATGAGTACAAATGTATTTTGCCCGCCATCCGATTAGCCCACCGGCCGAGCCAGTGCTTAAGCCAAAAAGTTGGCCGCCCGTCATAAAAGTTGTTTAACCTGCAAAATTTAGTAAAGATCGTGATGCAGGATTCGTGAGATACAGTAAGTTTAAATTGGCCAGGACATAACTCAGGGGTACCGAACGCTAACAGGCTGATTTTGCCAGAATAGACTAAGACAAAGGAATAATAATTCTGTCAAACAAAAATCTTTCCATTCGGTGCAAAATTGACGGAATGGCAGCCATTAGAAGTTATTCTGAAAACTGGAAAAAAGCCAGGCCGTCTTTTATTGGCCAACACTGCATATGTTTGCATGTCACTGGACAGTCAGAATGGAGATGGAAATGTTGGACTGAGTCACAACTGAAAAGCCGGAAACGAGACGAACAGATTTAACGGAGCAAAACGCAAATCCCGCGACAATGAAACCATAGAACATTATAAATACTGTCGTCTGGTTGTGAATGTACGTGTTGACTGCGAGCTGCCACAACGCTGTCAGTATGATTCTGTCGGTCTTGTATGTGTTGCAATACCGATGCTTCTATTGTCTTTAACTGAACGAATCTTTCAGAGTTGTTCTGTGTGCCTTTGGTACAGTAATGACCAATCCAACGGGAAAATACGTTATAGACTTCGATAAGGAGTAAGTTGACAAGACAGGCCGCAGGCCGCAGATTGGTATGTATGTACTATACTACTTCACTTGTTCTTATTCTCCAGGTGCCCAAACAAAGAGCAGAACGGTCCCTGTTTCTGGCCAAAGATTTACGCCCAAATCGACAAACTCCCACAGCAATCAGGAGGGTAAGTTGTGTGACCGCTCGTTCTAACTGTTTGCTAGTATGTACAGTACATGTTTCAGACAAGTAGATCTTGTGAACGGCGGAAAAGTGTTTGTTAGTCTGACCTTCCTGCCACATCAACAACCAAATCATTTTATCGTGGAATGGCCGCAATTTGATTCTCAGCAAAACAAATATACAACTACGAAAAAAGTTGTATGGAAGAAACAAGGCAACGTCTGGGGCCCTGTGACACAGTGACCTTTCATGTAGCTCGCGCAATAAATCACAAGCGCTGCAATCAACAAAAAGCCAGACATTCAATCGAGTCGTACAGTATGTTATGTTAAAGACTGAAAAGTTGTCTGACAGTAGCGTTGAAGCAGTTCGATTGTACTACGCAAAGGCGGTACCGACCAAAGCAGCACGATGGAAGTGCAGCAGGGCTTTCTCGCACGATCGCATGCTGCCGCCGATGTGGATGGTGCGCAGCACAGCAGCCGTTTTGCCAATACGACTCACAAACGGAACTGAACTGCACAAAATCTGTTCGGCATCTCGACTTATTCGCACGCATAAAATCATAGTCTGCTCATTCAGCACTTTGACTGAAACAAGTGGGTGATGGGTGTGTATCAGTGTTTAGTCCCACTCACCTGAGAGAGACTGCTTGGCCGCCCCTGCTCCATAGTCACCATGAATCTGGGAAATGGCATCCCCAATAGCTTTCTGACAGTCAAATTCTGTCAGCGCATCTACAGGCGGCTCTGCCACGATTTCCATTAACAAGTAACTAAAAACAGTAAACCACTGTATGCGAGGCTCGAGCTCCTGTTCGCATCTGCAGTTAAAACTAGATGCGATGCAACTATCTGACAATTCTCACTAATTTGCACATTTTAGAGTATGCCACCTCGGTCTGGAATCCATTTAAATTAGAGACCATTAGGGTATTGGCGAGTGTCCATAGGTCGTTTACACTGAAGCAGAACAAACGTACATTGAATTGACCAACTTAGAAATTTTGATTTGGAAACACTAGAAACACGGCGTATATTATTGAGTTGCAGTATGAATACCGAATTGTGTACGGACTGAATGATATACGTTTTTAACCCTTTCGAATTCACCCTTGAGGCGAACATAATTTCTTATGTTCGGAGGAGGCCTGTGAACGCGTTCGCCTATTTCGCCGAGCAAAAGGCGAACACTCCGCCCATAGTTAAGGTGTTCGCAAACACCTGGCGGAACAGCACCCGAACACTAGACGAACACAACACGAACACCACAAGACACCCCACGAACACAAAAAATGTGTGGTGCGAAAACCCTCCGAACACCACCCTGAACACCTTAGAGAGAGTAAGAAAAAAAGCGGGGCTACAGTATATATAGTGAAAAATAATTGTGATTTTCCAGTGAGTGTCTTTTGTGCTTTGTATTGTGCGGCCCATTCCTTCTCTGTGTGCTTTCTTGTGTGTTTTGTTTCTACTAGTAGTATATAAATCTGCTTCAATAGGTAACAAGTTATGCTGATTTAAAATCCGACTGAAGCAAATTTGAATCAAATCTCCTTTCTACAGAAAATGGACATTGAAAAACGACGAATGGAGTTTTCGAGAGGATTCAAAATCTATCTTATTCGATAGTTCATACAATGTACATGTACTCTGTTTCATATAAATACATCACTTACTCCTATCAATAACCGACCACAAAAAAGATTTGGGCTTCAAGTTGCGAAAACCGTTCTCGGACCATTTTCACCGTTTTTGTATTTTTTGTGTTGTATTTTGGCCTAAATTGTTCGGGGATGTGTTCGGAGTGGGGTTCATTTGGTGTTCGCATCACCGATTTTTGTGTTTGTGTTGTGTTCGTCTAGTGTTTGGGCGAAAGCTTGCGAACACAAATACATTGTATTTCATGACGAACTCATTTTGTCTTAGCTTGAGTTGAATGTAATAAAATAAGCCTAAAGAGTAGTGGGCTTGAAACAAGGTTTAATGTAATACAGTCAGGCACTTAACGCCGTTTATGGTACTGGCACCAGATATGGTGACGGTACACAAATGGCGTGGCGTTAAGTACCACCAGACTGTAATACTGGTGCAGATTAGGCTTTGCCCATTCTTCCAGTAACGGATCTCTTTCAGCAGGCGCAAAATACACAATTCCGTAACTAATTTTTGAAAAATAACAATGTATCGAAGCTCATTTGAATAATAATACCCGTCCCAACCATGTAACAAAAGGTTACCGGTTTTTGAATTTCACCATCTGGTCTTTTACTTGATTTTCTTTTCTCAGTTTGTTTCATGTAGCTTACTGTAGTTAGAAAGTTTGGCAATTCGGTTTCTTCGAGCCGTTCGAACCGGCGGGTAACGCTTTGGGCGCAGAATTTTGTGCAAATTGCAGAACTCTTCCAGCTGTTATACTTCTTCAATATGCTTTGTGCTTTCACTCACATCTTTTCTGGCCAACTCCGAATCGCCATGCCGAAATACTATCCCGAGAATCGGTCGATTCTGTTGTGGAAATCAATGAAACTGACGATTTTCCTTCAGATTTCAACGATTGCAACTCTTCAAGCTGTGATGCTTCTTCAATGTGCTTCGTGCTTTCACTCACATCTCTCTTCTTGGCCTACTCCAAATCGCTATGCCGAAATACTATCTCAAGAATCGGCCGATTCAGTTGTGGAAATCACTGAAACTGACGAGTTTCCTTCAGATTGAAACGATTTCAACTCTTGCAGCTGTGGTACTGTACCTCTTCGATCCGCCCTGAGCATCCACTCATATATGTTATGGGTAACTCCGATTCGCGAAGCCGAAGTATCTTCCAGAGAATGGGCCGATTCGGTTGTGGAAATTAGTAAAACTCACGATTTTCCTTCAGGTTGACCATATTTCTTCGATACACTCTGCCCTGTATTTTTCAGGCTGCTTAGTTTACCCCCTAAAATCTGTACTTCCAAATTTGTACCTCCAAAAATGGTTTTGGGGAAAAGAAAACGCTCTGAAGAATACAGGGTGCAGAAAAAGGCATCCTGAAAAATACAGGGCAGACATATTGAAGAAATATGGGCAGTTTGAATGAAAATCGTCAGTTTTATTGATTTCCACAACTGAATCGGCCGATATTCGGGATAGTATTTTGGTATGGAGATTCGGAGTTGGCCAGAGATGTAAAAGCACAAAGCATGTTGAAGAAGTGTCACAACTGAGAGTTCTGCTAATTGCACAAAATTCAGCGCCCAGAGCGGTACCCGCCGGTGCGAACGGCTCGAAGAAACCGAATTGCCATCACCTACAAATCGGCAGCCGAGACTAATGGATGGGGAGATGATAATCACTGGAATGGAACAGGAATCACTGGAACGGTAAACTAGACTGTCAAAACACTCTAAAGCAAATGGATTTATTTGGAAGATTTGAAAAAGGTCAGGCTGTCTTATTTTATGGCCAACCCTGTGCTTAGTTTTAATTTTATTTCTAGAATTTCTGCTTTGTTCCTGCCGGGCTCGGCCCCCCCCCCAAATGCTCAATCGGCATGTCCAGCCCAGCTCAGCTGACCAGCCAGGCATGGTGGCCCTTTTTCACTTCTCTATGACACATATAGTAATAGTCTGGGGCCGTAATTGGTAGTTTTGGCATGTAAAATGCGTAAAAATAAGCAAAAACACTTTGACTTCCCTGTACTAGCTATTTCGCATCGCCTCAATGGGTTTTGAATCCACAAACCATCACTTCCACGGGTGGGACCGCCAGATCAGACCAGACCAGATGTTGTAACCAAAGAACGCTCGGCGTGACAACATATGCGGGAACGGCAACAAAAATATTTTCATTTTTGGGACAGTAGTATATAGTATTTCTGCTTGCAGTTTTGTACTGTATACTAGGGTTCCGACGATATATCGATATCGAAAAGTCGATATATCGACCCTTTTTCCAATATCGATATCGTGGTATTTCGCATTGATATTTTCGATATTTTATGTGCGGAAAAGTAGGAAAAACAACAATACTGACACCAAGTTTATTTCTCTGGACCAGTAAAAGACTGTTTTCCCGGACAACTCGGAAATCGATGGTATAGTCAAAACCTCTGCGATGTTCTCTATGTACTTAATTGATATCAGATCGTTGATTGCATCAGTGCTTGACTGATAAGCAGCAAGAGCAGTCTGCTCTTTCAAATTGTCAGATTTTCCTGCACAACTATAAATATTAATATCGATATCGATCGATATTGAGCTGAAAATATCGATATCGAATATCGTCGAATTTTGACGTCGTCGGAACACTACTGTATACAGTACAAAATATTACTGTGGAATACATACATATACAGTATAGATAAAAAAATGTCCCATCGCTTTTTCGGCCTTCACTCAAACGTTTCGTTCTCAGTCACTTCTTTACCGATTTGGCTCAAATTTTCAGCAAAAATTATCAACATGGTTGGCTAAATATTCTGTTTATAACTATGGGATTTTCGGTCTTCTTTTTTAATATTCTCAATTTTTAGTGCTCTTTGAATTACCTGAAAAATTAGAATTTCCGTGGTGCACCCTGATTCTTAGTTTTGGGTAAAAAACCAGGAATGGTTAAAATTTTCGCACCAAACTTGCAAAATTTGTAGCCAGTTGTTATGTTAATTCAGTGAATGTACAAAAAGAGCGATGGGACATTTTTTCTATGGTCTATAATAATTTGCCGTTCCAGTGATGTCCGTTCCAATCCATTCCAGCGTTTCATTCCAGTGATTATCGTCTCCCGAAAGGACGGCACGCAGGACCGCAAATTTCATTTCGTACGTACGGGCCCGACCCGACGCTGCCGGCCGAGCCGAGTAGGGTGGACGAGGGAGGCGTAGAAGAATATTATTCGTTTAGTGATGTATTTTTCTATGATTCTGTTCTGTTATAAATGTAGGTAAAACCTAAACCTAAGCTTGGAGTAGATGGACCAAAAGGCTGTCTCAAAATCTTTGGTGGAATGGGTGGGTGAATCCGCCAGTGCCCTGGATTTAGACATCTACAATCTACAAATACAAGAATATAGCAAAAATGTCTCATCAGTTTTTAGCTTTTATTCAAACGTTTTATTCTAGGTCAGGTCTTTATCGATTGGCTTAAATTTTCAACGGTTATTGGCAAGACAACTGGGTACATGATGTTGTAAAAGTTTTCACATCATAAAAATTAACCGAATACCGAGAAATGGGTTGGGGTGGTCAAAATCTGAAAGTTTAGGGGTGGACTTACCGATTTTGGGGGTCGCGGTCATTTTGGTGGTTGTGGGGTCAGGAAAAAAAGTCGGCCTCAAGTGGGCGGGTGAGGGGGGGGGTGGAGCCCAAGTTGGGAAGTGGGCAGACCCCCGGCCCATGTTTGAACCTATGATATCGGTTACTAAGAAAGGTAAATTCTAAAATCGAATTTAAAATTGTTTTGACCTACCAGTTGGCCTGTTTTTTTCATCCATAGACAATTAGTACATAAGTGCATATAAGTCAAGACAGTGATGCGGTTTCGAGTGACACGTAGAGTAGCTCCTATTGTGTTTATTGGGCAGGTATGAGGTAGCACAATGAGTGCCAATCAACGGAGGATGAACGTGTCTTTGACGTCGCAAATAGTTGTGCAGCAGAGAAAGAACCTGAGAAAAGTGGACTCTCCTGCCAAAAGCAAAGGCGAGGGTACTTGGTCAGCCACTCCTAACCGAAAAGTCGAGCAGGAAAATGAGATGCCGCTCGTTAATAAGGTGGGAAATGGAAGTTGTACTAGAAGGAACGGTTCATGTTTGAGGCAGCGTCAGCAGGAGCTGAGCTCAGAGATGAACGACAGCGCAGAAGGTCTGCAGCTGAGAGTCGCATTGAGCAGGCTGAAACCAGCTTCCTCCAGAATACCAAAGCACAGCGGCTGGAGAAAGACTTCCAAACTCTCAGGTGTCTGGCTCCTTCACTCCTATCAGCTGTTTCCATCGTACATGTAACAGGTCCGGGCCGGCTCGGCTTGGGTGAGGGGGTAGGTGTAGGTGGGGTCCAGGCCAGTTTAGGCCAGAAAGTGGTCCAAAATTTCAATTATTCGCAAAAGACCGCCAGCTCGCTTTTTTGAACGCACTTTAGTACTTGTATTTTTGGGTCAAGTGGG
>JASANB010004649.1:0-41739 GCA_030248155.1 Sabatieria punctata | reverse complement strand
ATTTTAAAGCTAAAAATTAGTAATTTCTGAGCTAGTTTGTTAGTACTGAAGCTGCTCCTCTACTACTACTACTTGTATCTTTGGCCAGAGAGGCGCTCCATAATTTTTTCTCGGGGGGGGGGTAGTTGGCCTTTCTAACTGGGTGAGTAAGACCCGAGCCGCCTAGTACTTCATGCTTTTTAGCTATTTACAACCCGCAATTACATAGTTTTGGCCGTAAAAAAGATCGCCTGGCCTTTTTACGGTTTTTCTGAATATGTTCAAATGGTCGCAATTAAGTCAATTTTCAACCGAACAAAAAGATTTTTGACAGAATATTATCATTTGCCGAAAGCTTGCTTTGGCAAAGTCTGGCCTGATAACCTTCTGTGGCCCTGAGTTATGCCCTTCTGAAAAGAACCGACCCGATCTTCAGACGTCAAATTTGAACATTATTTTATCTCACGAATTCTTCATCGAATCTTTCCAAAATTTTGCAGGTTAACCAATCTATACATGTACTAAAAATGCTGAAGAGGTCAGCTTTCTAGCACAACCGGTTAAAATCTGGCGGATTTTTACTTTCAGTGAACAGGGTTCGTGCGCTCGGGCGATCTAAAATCTCCTGACAAAAGCCAAAAAATCCTGACATTTTATATAATTCTATTTTGACATCCAAAAACTGATGGTATACTTGCTGTCACGTGCTACCACCGCCCAACCAGAACCAGGGCGAGAAAATGTTTGAAAGTTCGCAAAACGCGTTTCAAAAGCATTCCAGGGTTCGTGCGGCTTTTGAATAGCAAAATTCCCTGACCTCTCCCTGACTTTTCCATGACCAACGTCAAAATTCACTGACCAACTAGGTTGAGGAAACTGCAACCAATCAGAGAAAATTTTAAATAATTGGCTTTGTAAAACGAATTTAAACGTATCCCGAGGGTAAATTTCCGGTTTAAGTAGTAGTATATAAACTCAGAAGACCGATTTTCAAAAGGGTGGTGTGTAAAGTTCTGACAGAACCATTTGGCGGCAAGATGTTTCTAATGCTATCAATGAAGAGGAAGAGGTCCAGTTGTGCTATGAAGAGGTCCGGTTGGGCAAGTGCCCAACCAGGGCAAGAAAATTTTGAAATGTTAGCTTTCATTTCGGATTAGGCATAACTCAGGGCCACAGAAGGTTAGCAGGCCAGGACTTGGCCAAAACAAACTTTTGACAAATGATAATAATCGCGCAAAAAAATCTTTTCATTCAGTTTAAAAATGACGGCCATTTAAACATATTCGGAAAATGGCCAGCGTCCAACACTGTATGTAATGATCATAGCAAATTTGACCCGTCTCTTTGAGAGGAAAAATTTGCGAACAAACATCTACAAACAAGCCGAGGAGCCGAAAGACAGCTTATCGGTTGGTTGTGGGCATGTCTGCGCGTCGGAGACTCCCACCTTTAACCAATTCGATTGCATCGTCCTTGGAGCGCGTGATCTTGTCCTGCCGCCAGGAAGAAGGGCGTCTCGACTGGTTGTGCTTGACCAGAATGTGACTGCACCGCACTTTGTCTTCTCTGTCCCCTTTAGTGGGACTGGGTGCCGGCGGTTCCGCCGGTCTGCTGGGTCGTTGCCACTGACTCTTGGCCGTGTACACGTTGTAATAGTAGGTTTCTCCTGAACACTGCCGCGTTTAATATATCCGTCTGCAAAAGCCAAATGGATACCGGTGGAGCGGCTCATTCGTTTCTCCCAGCCCTTCGGTAACTCCTTGTCGTCGTCGTCCTGAACGGCTGGCTTTCTGTTTCTGTCGGGGGCATCGGCCGCCGAAGCGCCCGATTCGTCGTCAGCAGCTATCCTGCTGCTCTTCACCACTGGCTCCTCCTCCGACATCTCTCCCCGGCACTACAACACACTGATATTGCTGAGACCTTTCTTACCCGCACTCTCTCCTCGCATTCGCGCCTAAATACCCTCTAACAATCCCGCTGCGTGGCCGATAACTCTAGGAGACCGTCCGGCATACATGGTTCGGGGCTTTAACCCCTGGACGGCAAACCCCCTTCAACCGTTCATACCCCTCGCCGGTTGGCGCTACTCTATAGGAGACGGATAACTCATACCCGTCCGAAATTCTGGCGACCTTTTTTGGGAAAGGAACGCGGAAAGTTTTGGTCATACCGTACCGAATTTCTTGCCTAGTGCAGGGTTAGGGTCAAGTTTTTCGATGAAACTGCCGCCATGCGGCGAACTTGCACGTATATCTACAGTAATTTCCTTCCAAGCTACATACATGGCGCGTTATACCAAAACCAGCTGTGACAGCCCAACCGTGAGTGACATCCACAGTTGTTAGGGTCAAGAATTAAAAAAACTTATTTTAAAAAAAGCTTTTTCTGAAGGCTTAAAAACTATTTTAAATCAATACGCAAATTTTAAGGCAAAATGTGGGGAAATTCACGTGCATCATGCAATTTTTAATTCTTTGTCCTGTTTTACACGTTGAAACCTTCGTTCGCTTTAATAAAATGTTAATCCTATAGCCAATTCCTTACTTTTCCAGATAATTTTTACAACACTTCTTCATCGGCTTTTCAGACGACCGATGCACTTTCTTTCTGCTTCCAAATTATATAGTTCTTACATTTTTAAAGTAAAAATGTGGAAACCGGCTGCTCGAGGTGGTTTATGGCTACGAAACGTTAAGTAAGTGCACAAATCGCCGGTCTCACTTTCCGTCTATTTTGCAAAAAATAAACATTCATCCATCTGTAACTTTTCTCCATCGAATAAACTGAGCAGTAGAAATTTCTTTACCCATCCCTACCTCTCTTCTCTACATTCCCTACCTACTACAGTGAAAAACCAAAAAAAATACAATACAAACAGTAAAATTATTGGCCTTACACAGTTTGGACAAATCCTTCCAATAACCTCCCGATGTTTCACTGACAACAGCGTTTACTTTCAAAAATTTGTATTTTTGGATTTAGTGTCCTGGAGTGGAGGAGGGAGAGTGGTTAAAAAAGCTTTTTTGTTGGGGCGGCCTGTTGTAAGGAAGGACTACTTGCGCTGATTATTGTTTCAAGTGTAGATCATTTATGGCCAATTTTTTGTTTAAAAAGGGCCACCGTCCTGGGGCTTGCACGAATACTCTTATATTTATGCTTAATCGATAGCAAATTGTCATATCTACCTATATCCTCTTGGGCAGACATACCTGTCAGCTGGCTCGAATCCTACGACTGTTTTAGTAAGTGAAGGTCGCGACAGCGCATTTTTCTTTTTCTTTGTAATTTCTTGTTCAAGGATATCTAAAAGCAAATGCGCCGAAATATGCAGATCTAAGGTAGAACTACTCACATAATTTCGATCTAAATTGTCAACGGTTGAACTAGATAGATTTTTGATGGGTAGGGCAATGGAAGCCGGTCAAACGGCCGAGCCTGCCCCTTCATTGAGCTAGTTTGCTGTTGTATTACTGGACCAATTTCTAATAGACATTCAATCAAGTATAGTTTCTATTGGCAGCTATCTTTTAACAGATAACCCAGAAAAGTTCTATTTTCTGTTATTTTATAGTGATGATCGTCGTTTAAAAAAAGGCCACCGTGCTGGGGTTTTGATCCCAATCTTTGTAATTGTGCTTATTCTGTAGCTAGTGTAATGCTCTACCGATCTGGCCTTGGGCACGGATGTTCGTTTATGCGTATGAATTTTATAGCAAGTTTTCTAGGTGTGCACCGGGGGTAAATCGGTCGATAATCGATGAAGGAAGGCGATTTTACGACAGCGCGTAATATGAGGTAGCATGCAGTAATTGGTTGTGGCTGTGTTGGTGTGTTAGCGCATAAAACAATCATTTATAAGTCAAAAGCAGTTGTTTGATACCTCATTCGGGAATATTTGTTAAAGATTTACAATTTAGGTGCGCACGTTTTATAGGATTTGTTCCGAGTCCAAAACCCGTAATCTGAGGTAAAGCTGAATATAGCACGCAGTAATTGGATGTTGATGTGTAAAATAATAATCAGGAGATCGTCAGCAGTCGTTTGATACCACATTCGGTCGTCTGTGTTCAAAATTAGCAGTTGTTCAGTGATCTCCCCCATGTTGTGTTGATTTCTTTCTTGATCAATATTTCTGACGCGTATATAAGTCGCCTACTCGAAAAACTATGCGGTACGGCCAGCCGGTGTGATGTGGTACACAGTTCTGCTTTGTGAAATCCCCCTACCTACCGTACTGGAAATCTGGAAACTTGGAAAACAGCAAATCGAGCAGTAAGAAAATGGAAATACTCAGTAAATTTTGCAGATAGAACTGCTTCTGCCGGAACCGATTTACTGTCAGTACAATCCTGTCATTTCATTTAAACAGTGCTGTTGCTACAATAGAACCTTCATAAATGGGACTCTCACGATGAAGGAAGGGTATAAGCGTCCCATTTATGGAGGCTGATCGAGAAAAGCCCAAAATTGAGCAATTACCAAGATTTGAATTATGATAAACTGTTATCAGATTGCCATGTCACGAGAATGTTCACCCGACCAAGGCGATACTTAGATTAGAAGCCAGATCAGAGACAAAAAGCCGTGTCAATTTGATTCAGGTACCTTACGCCGACTTTATTGCTGTAGAGAGGTGCCATGCCCCGACTAGGTGCTAAACGCGTACTGGGGTGGTGCTTTATGACGACTGAACAGGTGCCAAACGCCGAGTACACCTCAGGTGCCTTACGCCGACTCAGCAGTTGCGATATGCCGACTTGTAACTTCTTTTAACGTAATAGCTGCCTCTGTGTACGGTGCGTGTCTGTGTATTTGTGCGTAGTACATAAGTCCAAGCAATGCGGCACATAGAACTTCAGACGCGCACTCGTAGACCTATTTCCTCAGAGAATTTAGTTTGTAGTCTTAGTTTGCACCGGAGCGTGCTGAAGAAAGAGCTGCATTTTCATTTTGTAGTCAAAATTATACGTTTATTCTAAGTAAAGAGCTCCTCAATTTTCAAGGTTGCGCTTAAAATCTACCTGGATTTCAAGAATTCGTTCGAATGAAGTGTTTTCTACTCGAAATTGATCATCAGGAGGGCACAAGAAACCGAATTTTAGCAAAAGAAACCTGAATAACTATCAGAGAAACTTCAGTTTATGCTCTATTGCGTGAAACATGTCATTTAAGATAAATGAATAGAAGATAAGTCACGAAGATAATTTGTAGTCTTAGTTTATACTATGTAATTAGTTATCAAATTCAGTTCCAAAATTATGTAGTTGTAGTAGTTATATGTAGTTTGTGGTAATACGGTACGTACGAATTAGGTCAATCGAGCAGGCGTGTCAAAGCCTACTCATCAGAGGGCACGCGGAGAAAGCTGTTTGAAACGGTTTCTTTTGTACAGTACAGTTTATTCTCGTCTATAGCCTACACCATGCAAGCACAGTAAACGGCCGAGAAATGAATTCTTCAGTACTGACCGTAACTTTAGTCAGTGATAGGTACGTAATTTGAATTTGGTCAGAGCATTATAATACCCACATTTTCTTAAACACAAATAAAATTTGTGAAATTTCATTTAAAATCAATGACTAAAATCAGTAGTTGAACTGTTCAAGTTTGTGCCGACAAAGTAAACACCTATAAAAGTGACCAATGGCCGAGCGTCTGGTGGGCGGGTTTTATTTTCTATCGGGATCGATAGTGGCTCCAGCGGCCGTAATGTATACGAGCAGGCGGTGAAGCGGCCAGGGCGGGAAGCATACGTCCAGTCGCTGTCGTAGGGTGAGCAGATGAGAGGTTTGCAAGCCATGGAACTTGTAGGTGTGGGCAGTCATGCCGGCCTGCGTGGTGTTGAGGCTGGTGCCGCAGAGTTGGCACAGCGGAACGCGATGCCAGACCAGCCAGCTCTGCGCGAACAGCCAGGACGTGGTGGCTTTGGACGGCTGCTCCAGACCGCACAGCATTCGCTTGGCGTGATTTCTCATGTGGTGCTCCATACTGCCGTGTAATCTAAACTGCCTGCCGTTACTGTTGACATGGATTCAGTTCAGCCCCAAAAAAGGTCGCCGAAACCTCTTTGGCCCTACTGTATACACGTAGGCTGAATGCAACCATGTTTTCGACGCCCATACAACCGGAAAGCCTGTACACAAGTGTTGCTATCTTGTCCCGTCGTCCACAGTACGATTAGGCACTACTGTACAGTCGGGTCAAACATTTTGAAATGCAGTACATACACGTACCAGACGCGCAACACTCGTGTGCAACTATTTTTATGGAGACCGGTACTTTCTTTTCTGCTGAGCTTGTTCGCGGTTTAGGTGACCGTCGATCTGCTGGGCACCGCAGTTACAACCTCAAACTGCATGCAGCCTGTTGTTTTACGTACTTGTTTACTGGAACTCGTTCGTTACTACCCAGTGCTGTTCGTCTAAGAAGCAGTTTGGGCTTTGTGTAATTCTCGGCACTTTTTCAATCTGTAATTGATAACGGTTTAATTGTTATGTCTTGAGTGTGCTTTTCTCTCAGTATCTTCTTTCTTTCACTCCAACACAGTCTCAGTAGCTGTGTGACCTCACCTCCCTGTTTCTCGGACTCAACAGAACCAGTTACCTACTGATTTCTCAACAGTCTATCTGTGCATCGCTTATTGGTAGCTTCTGGCTCGTCAAACAGCTAACGACCCAGGATTTGACTTCCTCCGCCGAACATACGTGTGGCTCAGACTTGGAATTCAGGAGCAGGCCAAGAGTAGAGAGATTTAAAAAGTTTTGACACTTGAAGTTTTACTCAACGACCAACGCGAACAAATTGGTAAAATGAGGGCCGTGAGTTAGCAAAGGAGAACAGACAGGATATGAGACCCGATTAAACCGTATCAATTACGAACTGCAAAAAGTGCTGCGAGCCACAGAAAGTCTTAACTGGTTTTCGGAAGAATGAACTGGACGGTAACGAGTTGGATAAAACAATACAGTCACTAAGGGGCCGTTCATAGACGACGTCGTTCCAAAATCCCGATTTTTCGGACCCCCTCCCTCCAAAATCGCCGTGCATCGTTTCTTGAGGACCCCCTCCCCCTCGGCGTCGCTTAACGTGTTTTCGGTTTACCACCCAAACCAGATAAAAGTGCAGTACATACAGTACCATACATGTAACAGGGGGGGGTCTGGGGGGTCTGCCCCCACCCGACTTAGGCCAGACCCCCCCAGATGGGGCCCCCCCCCCTCCGATTTTTCTGGCAAGTAAATTTTCGAGCAAATTTTTGCAATTTTTTACAATTTCACACACAAAAATTGCCAAAATCGCCTGCAAAACAGCACTTTTTAGCTGTATTTCAGCCCAAATTAGCGATTTTTCGCGATTTTTAGCTCAAAAATTGCGATTTTTTCGATTTTTGAGCGTTTTTTAGTGCCCACCCCCCTCCCCCAAAATTTTGGCTCAGACCCCCCCCCGGCCGGCGCCAGACCCCCCCAACCCCCCTCCCCCCATCGGCGGATGACCTGTTACATGTATGTACAGTACTGTCATGTTTCTTGTTACCTGACGATTGCGCAATCAATAGGATAAATCCCTACAACCATTCTGGGGAGGGAAGCTTTTCTGCATGTATAGAAACCTTTGCCAGAATGTACTTCAATTGAAAATAATACTTTCAAATTTCCCTAAAATTCCGAAAAAATCGACGTCGTTTTTGGCTAATCCCCTCCCCCTCCTTGTGCGTCGTCTATCGCCGCATTTCAGGCGACCCCCTCCCCCTCTGAAACGACGTCGTTTATGGGCGGCCCATAAAGAAATTGGTCGAGTTTCTGGTTAAGTTAGTGTGGTGTTTGATTGGCTCGGATTGATTTGAAGCGGTAGCTTTAGCAGCAGTTTTTCTTGACTTTGATTCGGTAGCAGAAGAAGACGAGTTTATGGATTTTAGCATGTGTTTGTTTTAGAGTCTCTTTTAGGGTCCATCTTCGTACTGGTTGGCGGCAACCAGTTCGCCGGCTCCAAATTGTAATCAACCCGTTTTTCACCTTTCCAGTTAATTTCCATTAACTTCGAAACTTAGATAGGGGAGAAGTGGCGTGGAAATCTTCGCAAATCTTGGAGAGGGCGGGCCATGGTCAATACTATGCAGAAATTACTGCGACATTTGGCATCAGAAGCAAACAGTGCACTATTATGGTGAAGGTGGTTACTTATTATTTTTGGAATACGATTTTGCCTCAAAGGATGCTGGAAACGACGCAAGGCAATTTTGGGAAGGAGCGCGAAGAATAGGGATTTTGAGGCGATGTCGTATTTTGATATTCTCGTCACAAAGAATTGATCGATACACTGCAGTCAGACAAGTCTAAGGGCAACAACTGTCAATGGTAGGTAGTGAAAGAATAGGTGATTTAGTGTGATTGTTTGAATAATACTCCCGTTGTGTAGTCGCGTTTGAGTGATTGTGTTGTTGCGTGTGTTGTGTTTCACTAGTCACGACCATAAACTCTTTAATCTGGTGCCGAGACCCGGGGGAGTAATGAAGAATGAATGTTGTACATACGTGATTTGGGTTTTCGGTGTGTGTGTATTTGTGTTTCCTACCCTGCGGTTATTGTTTCTTCTGTGTTCGTGGGTTTACTAATAGTAAAAGACGTTTCAGTAGGTACTACAGGTTGTCATGTTAAGTGAGTAAATTTTTCTCGGCTATACAGTACAATGGGCCGGTTGCATGAAACTCTCGCAAGTGGTTGCGAGTCTCGTAACTGGCCGCTGCTCTCGCAAGTGTCTCGCAAGTTGGCCATCGCAAGTGTTGGCCGTTGCATGAAAAATTGGCGCTCTCGCAAATCCTTGCGATCATCGCAAATCCTGCGAGAGCCAGAGGCGGTCCGCAAAGTTGCGAGAGTGCGCTGTCAACGCAATCTAAAGGCTTTAAAGAGCACCAGTCTGCATTTTGTTCTATTTTGAACGTGCCCAATTGTAGTGGAAAAGCTGGGGACGGCATCAACGCATTTTCACAGCGATTGTTTGTGATCAAAAGACCCAAACTGACTTAACTGCTGTTCTGCAGCTAAAGTGAAACAGTCAAGAGATTACTGATTGAGCTTTTGGCACTGATTTTTCATTAAGAACAAAGACAAGGCGGAATTTGAAACTAATGGCGGAAAATAGCTTTGTCAAAAATACGAAAACTTGTATGGATTGGAAAAGCAGTCTTTACTTACTGTACGTACGTTAGAATGGAATTCAGCAATTGATGCCGTTTGAGCTCTAGGTAAAGATGTGCATGAGCACATTTTCGCCGGCCTGGTCGGGCAGGCGCACTGGTGGGGCATACCCGGTGTCCGTCCCGGGGCCTGAAAATGCTGTGCGGCCCAAAATCTTCATTGACCCAGTTCCCAGTGCACATCAATAACTTTAAGCCAACATTAGTACGGTACATAAAACTCAAGCCGGTTTTTTTTCAGTTTTTTTCGGTTTTTTCCAGAAGTTATTTTCCGAGATGACAGAAAAAATTTTTAACAATCGCTTTTTATAGCAGAATTCAACGAAATAGCATGAGTTTTTTTACGAAATGCACTAATTTAATCTTTTAGAGTAGTAATTTGATTATAAAACAACAAAAATAAAATATCAAAAGTTGCCTGAAAATGGTACAAGTAGTTTTTGCCAAAAACAGCAAAGTTATGCCAGGAAAATGCTTGTAAGGCTTCTATTAACGTAAATTCAAAGCATTTGAAGCGAATTTAACCAGTTATTGTGCCTATTTCCTTCAAAAACTTGCTTGAGTTTTTTCCGTATTTTAGTTTTATTCCGAGCCCCTAGGAAAAAAAACCGGTTTTTTTCGGAAAAAAAACGAAAAAAACGAGGAAAAAGACCGACCCAACAGCCCTGGTCACTGGTATCAGCTCTGGTGCGTGTAGTGCTCATCTTTACACCAAAAAGTAAAACCCTGAGGGCAGGAGGTAGCAAATATTGCAAAAAAAATGGCCAGAATCACAATTTTACATGCTCTCGCAACAGCTTGCGATCTCGCAACTGCTCTCGCAACTTTACGAGAGTGAAAAGAGTTTCGTGCAACGCACCCCTGCGCTCTCGCAACTTACGAGACTCGCAACTCAAGTTGCGAGAGTCGCGGCCACTTGCGATATCGCAACTTGCGAGAGTTTCATGCAACCGGCCCAATGTATGCTAGTCACTTGGTACCAGTAGGTTTGACAGTCTCACACCATCAGTCCATCAGTGCCTGTTAGAACGGGTTTCACTATACAATGGTAGCTTAAAAAGTTAGTCACCTACAGTAATTTGTTTGTATGATTCTGAACTAGCCGTTGGGGCAGAACACTGTGGCTACATACGTACAATAAATATCTACAGTACATTACATACACTTGTATGCCCTAAGTGCCGTGCCGCGAGGATATAAACGTTAAAACGAAATATTGGTCTGATGTATTTATATTTATAATCGACGACTTTGAAATGAGGTTTTCGGGAGCAGTATGCAAACGTCTAGTGGTGAATGGTGAATGTTGAATTGTGAAGCTTTGCCTAAAAGCAAGTCACTCACGCTGTTGTGAATTCGCAGACGGGGCATTTCTTCTGTCGCATTTGCACCGGATCGGTGGCGGCGAATGGTACGCATTGTGCGGTTGAATTGTTGGCCGGTCTTTGCGATGCAATCGCCACCGGGTCCAGCTTACTCAGTGCGGCCAACGGGTTGTAGGGCGGAACCTGAACAAACTTGGTCAGCACCATGTACGTGTAGGCAGGAGGTATACGGTACTGGAGCCAAAACACACAAGTACCACTTTAGGTCGAGCAGTAGACTTCATGATCATGTCGGTGAGCTCTGTATGAATTGAACAAATTGGATCCAATTTTAACGCTTCACAAAGATAACTGAGCGCATGATGCGTTTTGGATAATGGTTGGCAAGTTAATTTTTGTGACAGATGCGCTGGCAATGATCAATTAATTAGCTAAAATTACTGCAGCTAAATAGACCAGTTAATCCATCTTTTTCTTAATCTAGACTGACAATCAGCGTAAAAACCTGTTGACCGAATGATTGATGCTCGATTGGTTGTGCGGCGCTGTTTTTGCTGCGCCACTGTTTTCATCGATTCGTACACAGTTCTAAGTGAACACTGGATTGTTAACTAATGTCCTAATGCAATCAAACAAAGCAGCTTGCGGCTAGAAGAGAGCAACGTGGCAGCGTGCGTATGCGCATCCAAGTCAGATGTCACATGAGCAAAATTTGATGCAATACATCGTGCTTTTTGATGGGTATCATTCGATAAGTCGATATCTCCAATTACAGCTGATACTGCTGCAGCCAAGAGAACACCATTGACGACAAGTCGGCTGCAAAATCTCAATCTTTATGGCCATGTCATATCAGAACAACCCTAACCGACATACCGTAACCGTACTTGATATCCCCAATCATAATCATTGCCCACCCAATAATCGAAGAATACTCGCTCAGCCCGGTTTGTTTGGGCACAAACCCCCCAATACCCAAGCAATACCTTTAGACCTTAGGTACTGTTTTCCACTATTACGACGGGAATTCACATTCACAAGCGTGGTTTAGGGTTTTTCAATGGATTTTGCAGCTTTTGCATTTCTCATTTTTGCATTTAATTTCCATGAAGATGTGCGGGTGCGGTGACACGCGACGCGAGTGAGTTGAAGGAACAGGCGCGTATACAAATCGCCTCCCCAGAAAAACGGAAACGGTGAGGACGTGCGGTACGCTGTGGTACACAAAGTTTTCCGGGTTTTCCAATGTCACAAATCGCCTCCCCGAAAGTAGGAAAGTTGGAAAATCGCAAGTTAAACCATAAGAGAAGTCGATTTCTAAATTGCAGGCACGTCAGTACGTAGTCACAGTGTTGATCGGACTCCCTGCTCGGTTGTTTTCACTACGTCCACGAACGCGACGTAAAGGGTTGAAATAGCTGGCCGCACACCTGTAATTCGATTAACTTCATATTGCAGCTATTGCAACGATCGCAGGTTATGATTTCGATAGTTTTCGATTGCATTAAGCACATCCAGACTCGACTTCCAACCATTCTTTATAGATGGTGCAACGGAAGCAGGATTCACGATCGGAGAACGTTTCCGATTTGCCGGCGTTACCGATATGCAAATTTTTTTTGGTGATGGTTGTTCTTATATAACTTATAAACTGTTTGTGCCATCGTTGGAAAGCTACATAAATTGTAGGGTACACTCCTTTGCTTTAAGAACGTTGAAAACATGGAATTCTCTTCCAGATGAGGTCACCATAGCACAAAACCTTGCTTCTTTTACTCGAGAACTAAGAAAACTGAACTTTGACCAGTACCTAAACTTTGTGTAATTTCTAACGTTTTACTAATGTCTGTTTAAGGCGGTGTAAAGCCCTTGTGGCTGTCCACTGGCCTTTCGCCTCCATATGCCGTCGTTTTACACTGTAACCGCGTATTATGTCATTTGCTAACTCTTATTATTATTTTGTGTTGGGCGATAAAAAAGTTCGTTCGTTCGTTCTTGTGCATGTTTTCGGTAATATGGATTCGGATCCCCGAACCCCCGGACACCCACCGAATTCGGACCCCCAGCCTGGTACGGAAAAATTGTTCTTAAGATTCGGAACCCCAGTAGTACCCACCTAGGGCCGTAGTTTAAATTTCACGAAATTTATTTGCAAAATTTTGGGGCATATTTGGACATCTCTCATTATTGTTGCTGATTAAACTTTAAAATGTATGATCTCTGCTAGTGCTTGTGGTCGCAATTTCTCTCTGTTGGATTGGAGTGCTTACGTTACTCGTGAACTTTGTCATTCCGGTCATTACTTCTCACCTTTACTGTTCTGTCGTGCTCATTTTTGTTATTGTATTATACAATGTACACTATGTTGGTGCTACTTTGTTTTTATAGACACTTGATTCGATCGTGTTATCCCGGCTCGGCTACACGACAATTGCCCCCCCCCCCGACAATTGCCCCCACGACAATTGCCCCCCCCCCGTCAATTGCCCCTCCGACAATCGCCCCCCCCGACAATTGCCCCCCCCCCGACAATTGCCCCCCGACAAATCCCCCCAACATTTCTTTATTTAAGATGTACATACAGATTGTTTATTTAATCTGTCCAAATTACTATTCATATAAACTTCAGTGTACAACTACTGAAACGGAAGTGGAGGTGTTTACTAGTAAATCTACACAACACAACGCACGCACACACTCTCAAACACACGCACGCAACCACATACAAACTGACACATTCTTTCACTACATACAACTGTAACATACGTACAAACAATGGCAGCACAAAAAACATGGTTTTGCATGTTAGACAACAAACGGATTAAGATTGGCAAAGCAGCGGAGGTAGACCATCAGAGGATCATCCCATCCGTTGATTGCATCATCAGTGTAAGCATTGTCCCACTGCTGGCCTTTGCGTTGAAATCGTTCGTCTCTTTCGCGGAACTCTTTTCGTTGTTTTTTCGGAGGCTGTCCATTCTGTAGAGCGATTATTTCCTGCGCACGGGTGACCGACTCGACTTTTATCCATCCATTTATCGAGGAGGGCGACGGCCAGCACCGTTCCGACGCGGTCGACCAATGTATGTGTCTTCGAACGAGTTGAGCAAGAAGACGATCGCGTCGTGGAACAGGTGATGGTCTGGGTACTGAGTTTCGACGTAATCAGCGAGAAGCTCATATGAACGAGACACACAGTCAACTGGTACGAATGCCAATGACGGAATGCAGCGGATCAGAATTCGGAACTGGGCATCATCAAGGTACAACTGACGCAGTCCTTGGTTGACTATGTTCCTCCAGAAGCTCTGCCCGAAATGAAAGTAGCACCCTACAATACGTACTTGCTGGAACACTGCCCGAAGACCATTCATAGCAGCCAGTTCGAAATCGCAGTAGAAAGTGTTGATGTTCAACCCGGGACACAGCATAGCAACGTGGGTAAACAAGCGGTTGTAGGTTGCCTCCGTTTTGTCTGGCAAGACTGCGTAGATCAATGGCACCAGCTGACCAAAGACAACACCCAAAATTGTGTAGACTTGCGTGAAGAGTCGGGGCGCCGCGTCAAACGTTCCATCTCCTGTAAATTATTTGGTAAAATTAAACTATGTATTAATGTTAAGAGCCATAACAACAGTACCTGCAAACTCGCGCGTGTTTCTCATATTCTGCAATCCTTGCGAGGAGGCGAAAAGCAGCATGCGACTCTGGGCAGGACCCGAGTCAAAAGCCAATACATTTTCTGGACGTCCTGCAATCTGTGCGGTGGCAAACTCCTCGGGAATGTTCAGCTCAACAAGTGTTTCTGGATTTGCTGGAGGTTCATGATAGCGAACACGCTGGCACAACCTAACAAGTGCAACAGTAAAAAATCGGCAAACATTATCTTGTAAATCTTGTAAATATTACCGTTTCACTGCTGGATCTTTGATCAAGGCTTGCGCTTCCTCAGAAACGTTGGACAAACTTTCTGCAACTACCTGACGCACAGGCATAGTGGGAGCTTCCGCTGCTTTACGTTTGACAGCACTAAATAACAGTTAAATCAAATTAAGCAATTAACTAACAACTTAAATTATCCTTACCTTTTGAACTTTTCTTTCTCCACTTTTGCTGGCTGCAACGCGCAGGTATGATTGTTGGTACGCTCGATAATTTCAGCATCGTCTGGATCTGCCGTTTTAACAGATGCCCGACAGTCACCTTGACGCCAGCTTGAGCAACGCCAGACAGTGGTTCCGCACGCTCTCGTTTTGTGCTTAACATAGCTGCGGCCACCTTCAGCTAATTTCTTGCCTCCCCTTTCACTCAAAAAGAACTCAGACATTTCTAAATCTTGTGGAGTTGTCATTGCCAGCAGAGTGCAAGTGAGCAAGTGTTTGTCTCTGGTGCCTTCACCAGAGAGGATTAGGCTTAAGCCGTGCCTTTGTCCCTAACAGCCAAGTCCGCCAGAGGCTGTTGACATGTGCCCATAGCATGGCTTAAGTTGAGCAAGAGTGATTAGTTGATTGAGTTGATAACTAGGGCAGTCAATCAGAGTCAGACAAACTGCAAGGCGTAATAAGCAAATAATAGAGAAGGCTAAATTAAATCGCACACCACGTACATACATATGCAATTGTCCGGGGGATTTGTCGGGGGGGGCAATTGTCGTGGGGGCGATTGTCGGAGGGGCAATTGACGGGGGGGGGGGCAATTGACGGGGGGCAATTGTCGTGGGGGCAATTGTCGGGGGGGCAATTGTCGTGCACCGTCCCGGCTCTTCTGAGACGTTGATTTATGGTGCTTCAAAAATGTCCTTCAAAGTTTTGGTTTGACGGCTTGAAAAGTAGAAAACTTTTTGACTCATCAGCGGAAATTGCGGCGTCACAACAAAAAACATGCATTCAGTAGGTTGTAGAAGCAGCAATGAAAGTGCATGTAATTCAGTCAATATCAGTGCATTTTAGGGTAATTTTTCAAAATTTACTTGCCCTGGTTGGGCGGCCCAACCAACCTCTTCAAACTACTAAACCTGTTAGTTAGTTCTGTGGTCAGAATGCCTTTCAAAAGCGTGTTTGACGGCTGATTTTTTAAAATTTTGTTCGCCATGGTTGGGCGGCGGCACACCAAAACCTCTTCAAACTACTAAAACTGTTGTATGCTCAAAATGCCTTACAAACGCAATTTTGAAGGCTGAATTTTCAAAATTTTCTAGGGGAATGGTAATTTGATTAGATTACCTATGTAAGTAAGTAAGTAAGTAAGTTTATTTCGCCCAAACACAGAAAAGAACGAAATACAAATGTTGGGCGCGGCATACAGACGACCACGTATGGTCTTATGTTGCCGAAGTTAGATCAAATATAGGCAGGCTACTAATTCTTTTTGTAAATAGACTAAGGGAATTTGAATTGACAACATCACTAGGTAAATTATTGTTGCGGTGGATCAGGAACAGAAGCCTTGGTTTGGGAAGGTTCCCTTTATTTCGGGAATAACAACAATAATAACAATTGGGGAAGGGGCTGCACAGACACAGCAATTGGGAAAGTAGAGGATAGCTTGAGAGGATACAGAGAATAGGTTGGTAACAGAGGATCTGTAGAAACAGAGGATAGTTGGCAGAAACAGAGGATAGACAATGGCCGAGCCGGGCCCTTATATAGCTCAATAGAATATTCTAGAAAGTTCTAGAAGAGTGATGTAACATTACCGTAGGCGCTTATATACAATGCAAGGAAAGTTCTAGAAGGCCACGCCCACCAGCCAATAGGAGGCGAGGCGAAGAAAGTTCCAGAAAGAATTGAGGCGCGCCCCTACTTTGTAGTAAAGTGACGCCACATGACGTCATGGCGGCCTCGCTAGCTCTAATACATGGCGCCTATATACTATTTGTACATAAATGCTCAACAATAGCCTTACCTAGCTATGTACAATAATTAATACTACTCCCCTCCTCTCTTATAAGCTCGTGTCTTTCACCACACTCCCCAGCGAAGAGCTTGTACCTTGTCCTTTTGCTTTTTGTCCTCTTTGGGAGTAGACAAGGCTTCTTGCCATTGTTCTTGGTTGAAGGTTTGAGGGGAATGCTGCTTGGAGGAGGTAGATTCTTTTTCCTTGGTTCCTTGTAGTTCATCTTTGTCTTCTTTGTGGCTGTTCCTTTGCTGATCCGACAGTCTTGAATTGAAACAGCTTGATTGAAGTCCTTGATGGCCATTTGAACATCACGTCCTTGAATTGATCCTTTGACGCCATTCGGCTTAGTTTTCTTGAGCCCATCTGGTTTGGGCATGGAATGGACTTGAGTGTCCTTGCTTGCAGAAGAGAATTCTTCTTTCTTCTCATCATGAAGCGGCTTGAGATTGAGGCACAGCAGATTGGGCTCTGCTGGCTGCTTGGAGTCTTGCTTGACTCTTCCAGTGGTGAGCCATCCAAATTTGGAGTTGACCAGGTATAGTCCTTGGTCCAGTTGAATCTTCTTTGGCAGGATGAGGTCACCATAATAGTCATTGCCGATGAGAAGTTTGAGTTGAGTTGACTCCGATTCTTGTGGAAGTTCGTCAGCCAAAGAATACTTGTTGAGGACCAGCTTGTAGCGCTGTAGATCCATTGGTTTGCGCTCCATGAGGCCAGCAATATCGGGCACAACATGAGCTTTGAGGTTGAAGAAGCTGCCATCTTTGAGCTTGAGCTTGAGGGTGGTCACCTGAGCATCGATGACCTTGGGAGTTGAGCATCCAAAGGTTAGAATGGCAATCTTCTCCTTTCTTCCCATCTTCAACTGGAGCTTCTTGGCCAGATCGGATGAGATGTAGCTGCGATGGCTTCCACTATCCATCAGGAGTCGAACTTTGATGCCTTGAGTTGGCTTTTGTGGATTCAGGATGACAGTCGTTGCAGTTGGCATGAGAACTCGGTCTCCAAATGCCAATAGGCTTCCTTCTTCCGCTTGAATATCTTGGGCTGTCTCCCGAACCATTTGAGCAGGCTCCTTTTGAAAGTTGAAGTTTCCTTGTTGAAATCTTTGAGTGAGGGGACCTCTTGGGAATTTGTCAGGACACAGGCTTGAATGGTGCACCATAACTTTCTTGCAGTGAAAGCATTTCTTGGTGCTTGAACAGTCTTTGCTGAGGTGATCCCTCTTGAAGCAGATGAAGCAGGAGCCCTTGATCCTCTGTCTTCTCGCCTCCACAGTGTTGAAATTGGGGCATTCATCATTCCAATGAAGGCCATTGCAGAAGATGCAGTTCCTTGTTGGTTTCTGGGCCGGTCCAGCAAAGAGGGCTTCAGTTGTATAATGCTGAATTGGCTCGGGTAGATTCTTCTTGATTGGAGTTGAGTGAGCAGACATCTGCTTGACCGATTCCTGCATCAGTATCAGCCACTTCAGCTTGTCCCTGAGCGTTGCTGTTGTCCATCTTTCTTCTGGGCTCTTTCGTTTTTCCAGCTCCAGCAGGGTTTCTTCTGGTAGCTTGGACTGAATTGTCTTGATGAGTAATGAGCTCTCCACATTTTCTCCCAGCGCTTCCAGTGATCGCAAGACCTTTTCTATTTTGTCATAGGTGATTCGAAGTTTCACAGGGTCGTTGGGAGAAGGTGGCAAGTCCGTTAGAGCTGTGTAGTGGGCAGACAAAACTTGCTGGTCATTGCCGAATCTCTCTTGGAGGAGCTTGACAGCAATGTCATAGTTCTCATTGGTAACTTGTAGACCATCCAGTGCGTACTTGGCCTTTCCTTCCAGGTTGCACTTCAGATAGTTGAGTTTGTCCACCTCTTTGAGTCCAGGATTTTCGTGGATTGCTGCAGAGAGTCCCAGAATTCTTTCCACTTGAGGAGAGATCCATCGAATTTTGGAAGCTGGAGCTTTGGGAGTTTGACAGTTGCACCATTGGTCTTTGTTGACTGGACAGAAGTGTTGAGTTTTTCCTGGTGACTGTCCTCTTCTTGCTTCATTTGAAAATCGTATCTTCTTTGGCTTTCTCTGTCTTCAACTCCCATCCTTTCCAGTTCCAGTTCCTTTCTGGTATTCTCTTGAATTTGCAGACGTCTTGTTTCTTCTTCAAGTTGGGCCACCTCAAGTTCCTTCCTTGTAGCTTCTTGAATTTCTGTCCTTCTAGTTTCTTCTTGGACTTGAAGCTCTCTTCTTCTGGTTTCTTCTTGAAGTTGGGCCAACTCCAGGTCTTTCTTTGTCTTTGTTTCTTCTTGTATTTGAAGCCGCTTTGTTTCTTCTTCCATCCTTTTCAGTTCTTTCCGATCTTCTCTTTCCTGCTCTTCTTTCTTGAGGCGATCTTCTCTCTCTTGTTCCTTTTCTTCTGCTTCTTTTTCTTTCATTTCCTTCTTGTTGTTGTAATCGAGTTGGACTTCCATGTCATCCAAAGTATCGTCAGCTTTGGAGACCAGTTTGGACAGCATTTCTGAGGTCTGCTGGAAATTTGGATCCTCATCCTTTGAACTTGAAGCAAGCTTAGTGAACTGCTCCAGCAGCCTCTTCAAGGTGGTGCTCTTCCTCTTCAGTCTGATTTGGAGCTTGGAGATGTTGATGGAAGGAGGCTCTTCTTGGTTGAGCAGGTCGTCAGAGGCTGACAGAATGTTGATCACCTCTTCCTTGACAGTGGCGATAGAGTTGAGGAGTTCCTTGGCCATTCTTGATTGAAGTTGACTTCCTTGAGTTGAGTCTTTGAAGTAGAATACTCTTGATAACCACTCGCTGCTACCAAATGTTGCGGTGGATCAGGAACAGAAGCCTTGGTTTGGGAAGGTTCCCTTTATTTCGGGAATAACAACAATAATAACAATTGGGGAAGGGGCTGCACAGACACAGCAATTGGGAAAGTAGAGGATAGCTTGAGAGGATACAGAGAATAGGTTGGTAACAGAGGATCTGTAGAAACAGAGGATACACAATGGTTGGGCTGGGCCCTTATATAGCTCAACAGAATATTCTAGAAAGTTCTAGAAGAGTGATGTAACATTACCGTAGGCGCTTATATACAATGCAAGGAAAGTTCTAGAAGGCCACGCCCACCAGCCAATAGGAGGCGAGGCGAAGAAAGTTCCAGAAAGAATTGAGGCGCGCCCCTACTTTGTAGTAAAGTGACGCCACATGACGTCATGGCGGCCTCGCTAGCTCTAATACATGGCGCCTATATACTATTTGTACATAAATGCTCAACAATAGCCTTACCTAGCTATGTACAATAATTAATACTACTCCCCTCCTCTCTTATAAGCTCGTGTCTTTCACCACAATTATTATGGCTGCGTGTCATGCTTTACATGTGACTAGCCACTTGGCTATATCATGCGGTTCGTATAAAGTTTCAAGTTTCAAAGAATGTCAGGAGATTTTGGATCTCCAGATTGGCACGAACCCTGACTATGATGAGTTTTAGATTCAAATATAGTAAGTAGCTCACTCACTGTCAAAGATTTCTAGCACAATTCTTATTCAGATTTGATGTAAACTCTCAGTGGAGCTCAGCGACAGTGTGAAGAAGTCAGTTTTTTGTTCTCCTACCTGCCGTATGGTATCTTTCATTATATTTTATTTATTTTTATCTGAGAAATACTTTGTTGGACTCTATTTTTGTGCAAGCTTCTCTGCTCACTATCAATGCTCATTGTTGACCTGCAGCTTTAACTGTTACGCAGCTTTTTTTACTCACCAGTCACCACCAAGTCAAGCATTTTTGGCAATCGTTTAGCTGATGTTTAATTTATTTCTATGATGGGCAGTTTGCTGGGAAATACGTTACGCAAAGCCAAAGCAAACGTTGCGTAAGGTTTGCATTGATGATTATATCGAACGAATTTACCGCGTTACAGTAATTAGTAAAGCCAGAGGTTAAAGAAACCGATTGCTGGCTCAATCCCCACCTAGCAAGGCAAACTGTCATATTTATAAACTTGTTTACCTAAACTTAAGCCTAAGGCTCATTCTAACTCTGAACCTGCACCCAGCTAAACCTAAGCATAACTTTGAAACTGAGGCCTAAAGTTAGGGTGGTCGGCGGATGCGGGGAATGGTCCGAAACCGAGGTCTCCAAGTGTGCCCCAAAAATTTGCAAACAAAATTTCATGAAATGTAAACTACGGTCCCTGTGTGGGGTTCCGAATCCACAAACCGCTGTTTACGTACCACGCTGGGGGTCCGAATTCGGTGGGGGTCCGGGGGTCCGGGGTCCGAATCCATATTACCATGTTTTCCTAATTTGGTAATATGGATTCGGATCCCCGGACCCCCGGACCCCCACCGAATTCGGACCCCCAGCCTGGTACGGAAACAACGGTTTGTGGATTCGGAACCCCACCCCGGGACCGTAGTTTAAATTTCCCGAAATTTTGTTTGCAAATTTCGGGGCACATTTGGACACCTCGGTACGCGGACCATTCCCCCCATCCGCCGACCACCCTAACTTTAGGGCTCAGTTTCAAGCTGATGCTTAGGTTCAGGCTTAGCTGGGTGCAGGTTCAGAGTTAGGATCATCCTTTAGGGTAAAATTTAATATGGCAGTTTGCCTTGCCAGGTGGGATTTAGCCGGCAATCGGTTTCTTTAAGCTCTGATTTTATAAATTACTGTAATGCGGTAAATTCGTTCATATAATCATTATGTAATGACTTTGTGTAACGTATTTCCCAGCAAACTGCACGTCATAGAAATAAATTAAGCATCGGCTAAACGATTGTCAAAAATGCTTGACTTGATGGTGAGTAAAAAAAGCTGCGTAGCAGTTAAAGCGGAAGGTCAACATTGAGCATTACAGTGAACAAATAAACTTGCACAAAAAATTGAGTCCAACAAAGTATTTCTCAGATAAAAATAATTTAAATATAATGAAAAATGCCATACGGCAGGTAGGAGAGCAAAAAACTGACTTCTTCACACGGTCGCTGAGCTCCACTGAAAGTACATCAAATCTGAATAAAAATTGTGCTAGAAATCTTTACTAGCGAAGGAGCTACTACTGTATATATGAATCTAAAACTCATCATAGTCAGGGTCGTGGCAATCTGTTGATCCAAAATCCCCTGACATGCCCCCAATTTTGCCTGCCCAACCAGATGCGATGAAATTCTGAAAATTGCGTTTGAAAGGCAGTCTGAGCATACAACTAACAGTTTTAGTAGTTTGAAGAGGTTTGGTTGGGCCGCCCAACCAGGGCTAAAATTTTCTAAAAAATCACTTCAAAAACGCGTAAGAAAGGCATTCTGACCACAGAACTAACAGGTTTAGTAGTTTGAAGAGGTTGGTTGGGCCGTCCAACCAGGGCGAGAAAATTTTTGAAAAATTACCCTTCTAAAACGCACTGATATGGTCTGAATTACATGCGCTTTCATTGCTGCTTCTACAACCTACTGAATGCATGTTTCTATGTAGTGACGCACCGCAATTTCCGCTGACAAGTCCCAAAATCCCATGACAAATTTTAAACCCCCTGACCGAATCCGAACCCTGATAGTATTGGGGGAATTTAAATGCCGTTGTTGAACACAGTAACCGAGACTACATTGTATCTCTTTCGCTCGAAAGGAGCATCACATTGGTTCCACAGTACAGTATATTCGTACGCGCTACTGTTGCTAAGTAAATTATAATTATAATTATACTTTTTAGAAATTTACTAATACGAGTAAATTATAGTTTGAATTATATTAAAAGTGAATTTTTGCCTTAAGTAAATTATAAGTATAATTTCAATTAATTTTTTAAGAAATTTATTAATACAAGTAAATTATAATTAAATTATATTTCAAATTAATTTACTTAGAAACAGTAGTACGCGCGCATGTAGGTAGAGCAATAATAACGAAGTATTTAAAAAGATTTATCGTACTTACGCTACACAAGGAAATATGTAATCACACCATACGGCAATATCATACATGTAACAGGGGGGTCTCGGGGGTCTGCCCCCACCCGACTTAGGCCAGACCCCCCCGGATGTGGACCCCCCGAGTTGCCAAAATCGCCTGCGAAACAGCATTTTTTAGCTTATTTCATCCCAAATTAGCGATTTTTGGCGATTTTTAGCCCAAAAATTGCGATTTTTTCGATTTTTGAGCGTTTTTTAGTGCCCTACCCCCCTCCCAAAATTTTAGCTCAGACCCCTCCCGGCCGGCGCCAGACCCCCCCAACCCCCTCCCCCCATCGGCGGATGACCTGTTACATGTATGGGCAATATCGAATCAAGTATAAAGTGCCCGAACAGAGTTGCGTCAGTACTCCAATCTACCAGAGAGAATTTGCGACCAGACGCACTAGCACAGATCATACACTAAAATAGAAGAAGTAAAGTGAAAATCGGTACCGGAAGATCAGAAGAGATCATACCCCAAAATAGGAGAAATAAAGTGAAAATTGGTACCGGAAGAACAGCAGAGATCATACACTAAAATAGAAGAAATAAAGTGAAAATTGGTACCGGAAGAAACTTGAATTGCAACTTGAAACTGAGGCCTAAAGTTGGGGTGCTCGGTGGATGGGGGGAATGGTCCGCGTACCGAGGTGTCCAAATGTGCCCCATAATTTTCCAAATAAAATTTCGTGAAATTTAAACTACGGCCTAGGTGGGGTTCCGAATCTTAAGAACCATTTTTCCGTACCAGGCTGGGGGTCCGAATTCGGTGGGGGTCCGGGGGTCCGAATCCATATTACCCCTAATTTCCAAATTGTGGGGAAGCATTTTCCATTTTTTAGATTTTCCATTTTCCAACTTTCCAACTTCTTGTGGAGGCGATTTGTGATTCCCGGCCCATTCCCCCCCCCCCCCCCACTCGGCGCTGCCGCGGCGGGTTACTGTAATATTGCTGCATGTGAAACAACACAAAGCGCGCGAAGTTTAAACGACTTCACAGAGATGTGGTAGTAAAAGCACTAAAACAGAACAACTTTAAATCTCCAAGTAGTTGCAATTTTTATAAATACCGATTCCCGGTATGCCAATTATTTTCAGAATACCTGCCTGCAAGTGCAAACATCCCTCCCCTTTGCTGTTATCAGGTACGGTGCAACGGCAGCTCCAGTTCGGTTTCCATTTACGTATTTACCGTCACCGACTTTTGGAGGCCTGGGTTTGGTCTGGGCCTGACAATTTTCCAAATGTAAAAGTACCCCTAGAGACGCATCAGTATAGGCACGCTCTGGAGGGCCTGTTTTCCAAACATAAAAGTACCCCTAGGTGACGCATCGGTGTAGGAACGCTCCGGAGGGCCTGTTTTAAGAACATAAAAATACCCCTAGGGGACGCATCGGTATAGGAACGCTCCGGAGGGCCTGTTTTAAAAACATAAAAATACCCCTAGGGGACGCATCGGTATAGGAACGCTCCGGAGGGCCTGTTTTAAAAACATAAAAATACCCCTAGGGGATGCATCGGTATAGGAACGCTCCGGAGGGCCTGTTTTAAAAACATAAAAATACCCCTAGGGGACGCATCGGTATAGGAACGCTCCGGAGGGCCTGTTTTAAAAACATAAAAATACCCCTAGGGGATGCATCGGTATAGGAACGCTCCGGAGGGCCTGTTTTAAAAACATAAAAGTACCCCTAGGGGACGCATCGGTATAGGAACGCTCGGGAGGGCCTGTTTTAAAAACATAAAAGTACCCCTAGGGGACGCATCGGTATAGGAACGCTCCGGAGGCCCTGTTTTAAAAACATAAAAAATACCCCTAGATGGGCGCAACAGTATAGGCACGCTCCGGAGAGCCTGTTTTAGAAACATAAAAGAACTCCTAGAGACGCATTTTCCAAATATAAAATCATTTCTGACCTCTCAAAAACCTCAGCGGAGGGCAAGAAAAATATATTTTCACACCAAACATTGAGCAGATAGCGCATACCGTAATCCGGCCGCGGCAGCGCCGGGTGGGTGGGGGGGAATGGGCCTCCTCCCGCGATTTGTGCCCGCCCGGAAGGGGCGACGTTTACTTTATCTTTTTTGAGTGCCCTGAGCCCAGAAGTGAAACATGGAAGTAGTTCGTGTCGAGAGTGAGTCTTTGCTGTCGGAGTGTCTCGAAATCCGTCGTGTCGTCCTCCAGATTGGTCAAAATGTTCCAAAGGAAAAGGAAAACGACCTGTTCGACCGCATTTGCTACTCTGATGGAGAGTGTACCCATTTCGCTTGCATTGTTCAGTCGAAAACAGCTGCTACTTGTCGAATTCGCCGCAGCGGCGTCGCTTTCTTACAGCTTGAGAGAGTAGCGGTGCTGGAGCAATTCCAGGGCAAAGGCGTGGGCCGGACACTAACGAAGTTTGTGTTAGAATTTTGCAGTCAAAACTTTCCTGAACTGCTGGTTAGAACCTATTCTATCGTTCATGTGGCCGAGTTCTACAAAAAGTTGGGCTTCATTTTTGCTTCCGATGTTTTCTATGAAGCAAACATCGCTCATAGATCTATGATATTGCCTCCAAAAACAAAGACTCTTTGTGCCGAACTTCTGATTTGGAAGCTGGATTCAAATGAAAGTGACATTAATCCTGCGAAAGAGGTGTTAAAAGATTTTTATGGTGCTGACTGATTTGCTATGCGCACCCGTTTGGTTTCATGGGTAGGTTAGACGGGTAGCCTGAGATATGCCCGGCTCAAAATCCTTGTTTAGGATTTCATGACATTAGACCTATTACTTTTAATCTGGTTGTGCTGTGTGTTAGTCAGGTTGGTGTTTGGGCTTTTCTGCAGTTTACCTACCTAAAAGGCAGTTAGTAGTTTACGCACCGTACGCACCGTTCGCACCGTACGCACCGTTACGCACCGTTCGCATCAGCAGCGACCCCAATTGGGCGCCGATCTTTTGGAGTGGTGAATTTGCTTAGATCGATCAGAGAACCGGTCTATTTCAGCTTGCATTAACAAATTGCGCGTTTTGGTGGAAAAGTACTTGGAAAATCAGCTTCCTTACAATTTAAAAAGAAAAAAGTGTAAATAATCCCGTGTGTCACAGCGGCCCCCCCCCCGGCACCCGTGGGTGGAAGCGGTGTGTTTGTGGGTTCGAAACCTGTCGAGGCGATGGGAAGTAGTTGACACAAAGCCCAACCAAGGCCGTCGAAAGTCAGCAATGGCAAGTAGATAAATGGGGACCAAGCCGGCGCTGTCTAGCACCCACTCACAGCAAAAGGGGAGGGTTGTTGTTAATGTCATTGCCAACCTAAATCAGGCAGCCATCATGCAGACATGTTAAGTGGGGGGTCGGCGGAATCGGCCGGCATGGCGTGCGTTGGACATCCCTATGGCCCCAAAGTAAAACCCTAAAACAGTTCCACCCAACTCCATCTGGGTAGCCAGCAATGGCCATCCATGGTTCTCTCTGATGGGACCATTTTCCATAGTAAAACTCGAAAACACCCCTAACAGAAATGGGCGTTTCTCAGAGGGCCGAGTTAGCTGAGACACATGCTATCACGAGTTCAAAAGCTCACATCATGGGCAGACTAACAGAAAGAAGCTAATACCATGCAAGCATCACAGAAAAAGCAACTGAACTAAATGACCAGAAAGCTGCTCTAACTATACACCAAGAATGCATAAAGGAGTAGCAAGAATGTGCCGCTCAGCGGCCGGCCGAGTGTCGATGCGCTGTACCAAAATTACTGGAGGGGTCGCGATTCGCGACCCCTCCTGAAATTGCGCATGCGCTTTATTGCAGCGCAACTTGATTTCTGAGCAAGAATGACGTCAACAAAATGTTTAGCGATTTTCTACAACGGCAATTCATTGCATACTTGGTCTAAGATCTTCAATCATCCACAATAACTAAAATATGAAAGCAGACGCAGTGACATTTTTGCATATACCTTCTTGTTGTTGTCTAACGAATTACTACTTGTGTTGTGTTGTCTATAAACTCTGTTGTGTTCCTTGGCTACATAGCGACATTCACTGCGTAAACCGCTAACAAGGATTAGAAGTCCAAGGTCAAGGAACCGATTCGTCAGTCATGGACAGCAAACTACCGCCGTACGAGAATCTGAAAGGTGACGGATCCAACTGGGCAATGTGGCGGACTTTCACGAAAGACTTTTTCCTCGCTACGAAGTTGTGGCCGATCGTCTCTGGAGAAAAACTTCGCCCTGCTGCCGTCGGAGAGGATCAACAGACATGGGACGTTGATGCTGCCAAAGTCCGAAACGTGCTGAACTGCAAAATTGACTCTTCACTTTTTCACGTCTGGCACAGCGTCACAATTGGAGAAAATCCTCGTTTGATGTGGACCGCCTTGACTACATACTTTGACCGTCCAACTGTTGCGAACAAGATGGAGCTGCTCACTCAGTTCGTGAATTTGAAACAGGGACAAGGTCAGTCGATCGATGACTGGTTCAGCTCTGTTGCTGAACTTGTTGGACGCTTAGCAGACTGCGATCACCGAATCGATGACACTCTACGCTTGGCAATCACCATGAACGGACTGTTGCCGGAGTTTGCCATGACCGCGCAGATATATCGAGCCAAGGAGGATCTGTCAGTTGCCATGCTACATGAAGCGCTGCGTTCAGCTGAAGTTAAACTGCAACACGTGGAGACTGAGACTGTCATGTTGACACGCCGTCTTGGTCAGTCTTCTGTTCGTAGCAATACCAGTCGTTTTCCCTGTTTCAACTGCAACGAAGTGGGACATTACTGGAATGAGTGTCCAAAGCCAAAAGACAAATCGAAAGCCCCATCGAAAATGTTTGCAAAGAAAAAGAAGTCAAGGTTAAAAGAGTCCGCTAAAGCAGCCAAAGTCGCCGATAGCTCATCCGATGATGATGCCGGAGAAGGAGGTCACTTTCTGTATGCTGCTGACTGTGTCCTTGCCACTACCGACCTGCAACAGAAGTTTGTGCTTGACTCTGGAGCTCTACAATTGATGCTCTACATTTTTCGACAACTGACAAAATTCTTTTATGCCCTGATGGTCCAACCACTATTTTGCAGGACCCGGACCCCAAAACTCTGGAAGAAGCACTTGCTCGGCCAGATGCTGCTGAATGGAAGAAAGCTTGTGATCAAGAAGTACAGTCACTTATAAATATGGGGACTTGGAAACTGGTCGAACTGCCTCCCGGACGGAAAGCCATTGGTTCAAAATGGGTACTCAGACGCAAATACAATGCTGATGGCACACTTAACAAGTACAAGTCACGTGTCGTTGCCAAAGGATTTTCTCAAATCCCTGGGATAGACTATTTCGATACCTTTTCGCCAACACTTCGTCTCAACACTCTGCGATCAGTTCTTGCATTTGCTGTATCCAAGAATCTCCTTATTCATCAGATGGATGTTGAAACTGCGTTTCTGAATGGATATGTTGAAGATGGAATCGAAGTCTACATGGCTCAACCGCCTGGATACATCAAGGAAGGAGAAGAACACCTTGTGTGCAAATTGGTCAAGTCGATCTATGGCATCTGTCAAGCTGCTCGTATGTGGAATGTTGAACTCGTTAAGCATCTGAAGGATCTTGGGTTCACTCAGTGCGTCTCAGACTATTCTGTGTTTGTTCGCTTCAACCCATTCGCCATTGTGACTGTGTATGTTGACGATCTCACTCTCATTACTGAAACAGAAGCAGCAATGACCAAGCTGAAAATTGGACTGAGAACAGGTTTCAAGATGGTCGATATGGGTCAGATTCATCATCTACTTGGAATCAACATGATTAGACAGGAAGACGGATCTCTCACTCTGCTCCAAGACCGGTACATTGAACAGATGATACAAAAATTTGGAGTCACTGGAAATCGTATTTATGACACACCTGCCGATTCAAATGTAGTTCTGCGGCGAGAAGATTCAAAGCCGATTGATGAAGAAAGAAGGCGCAAGTATTTGCAGATCGTTGGCAGTCTTCTCTACTGTTCATTGGCCACTCGTCCAGACGTCGCTAATGCTGTTACCAGCTGTGCCCGTTTCTCTTCTCAACCAACTGAAGCACACTGGACTGCCCTCTACCGAATTCTACAGTATCTCAAGGGAACGTCGACCTATGGATTGGTTTACAGGCAAGTATCATTTGATCTGTATGGATTCGCTGATGCAGCTCATGAACTCGACAAAGATGACTCAAAGTCATGGTCCGGCTATGCTTTCATGTTAGCAGATGGTCCGATTTCCTGGCAGTCCTCCAAACAAAAGACAGTTGCTCACTCGACAACAAACGCTGAATATATCGCACTTTCACAAGCAGGTCGTGAAGCTTTGTTTCTGCGACAGTTGTTCGAAGAATTGGGGCAAAAAGGTGTGCCGCCAGTGACTATCTATGAAGACAACTTGCCGACTATGCTTATGACCTATAATCCGATCCATCACGCTCGTCAGAAACATATTCGAATCTGCCATCATTTTCTGCGTGATGAAGTCAATGTACACAAGACCATTTCTCTGGAGCACCTCCCGTCAGAGGATATGGTAGCGGATTTGCTTACAAAACCTTTGCCCAAGAGCACTTTTTGCCGTTTGCGAGAGCAGTTGGGAGTTACTCACATTTCACTGCATCAGGGGGAGGAATGAAAGCAGACGCAGTGACATTTTTGCATATACCTTCTTGTTGTTGTCTAACGAATTACTACTTGTGTTGTGTTGTCTATAAACTCTGTTGTGTTCCTTGGCTACATAGCGACATTCACTGCGTAAACCGCTAACAAAATATGCGTCCAATTGCAAGACAAGATTGCAAGATATCTGTGAAATGGATCAGGCTTTTTGCATTTGTGAAACTTTCCACTTTTAACGCAGCACACGAACTCGGCCATGTACACATGCCACATGCTTGCATATTCTAGATTTTTTACCTTTCTTTCCCTTTATCATGTTGCCGTAGACTTAAGAAATTAACGGCGGCAGCTATATTCCCAAAGACAGATTGAATATCCCGCTCAGAAATCAAGTTGCGCTGCAATAAAGCGCATGCGCAATTTCAGGAGGGGTCGCGAATTTCGCGACCCCTCCAGTAATTTTGGTACAGCGGATCGACACTCGGCCGGCCGCTGAGCGGCACATTCTTGCTACTCCTTTATGCATTCTTGCTAACACCGAATCTTTGGGGGCGTGTATTAAAATTATGTAATGGCATGGGGGCGAGAGGTTCGCCAAATGACTACTAATCATTGCGGTGGGGGAGGGGGTTGGCGACTTAATTACGTAATTTTTTCAAAGTGCTGAAATCACTGAAGTGGCCATAATTTTAATTGTTTTAACATGTAGTTTCGATTCGAAGCCATTGGGCGTACATTATATCAATTTCACTTTAGTTGTGGAAAGTCAAAAGTCCCATTTTCAAAAGGGTGGTGTGTAAAGCACTGACAGGGCCCTTTGGGCGATAGATGATTCTACTGCTATCAAATTTTTCCCTGACCGGACACGAAATTCCCTGAATTTTCCCTGATTCCCTAAATTTTTTTAAATTATGTGACTTTTCGCTGACTCTCTGACTTTTCAGGTCCCGCACGAACGCTGGTTTATAACTATCGGTTATCAGTTAAGTGATATGGCAGCAGCCCTAAATCCATGAGAAAACACTTTGGTTTCATTGACTCGGCTCTTTCCCCTCTATTTGGTGCTGCTCCTTGGAGATGATGGTGACAATTTCCGTTTCTGTTCTGCACATTCTGTTTTCTTTACTGGTGCTTTTTCGTTAAAAGATTCAATGCACTCTGCTACTTTTCCACCAAAAAGGCGTAATTTGTTAATGCAAGCTGAAATAGAACAGTTCTCTGATCGATCTAAGCAAATTCACAACTCCGAAAGATCGGCGCCCAATTGGGGTCGCTGCTGATGCGAACGGTGCGTAACGGTGCGTACGGTGCGTAAACTACTAACTGCCTACCTAAAATGGTACAGCGACCAAGCACCATATCCTTAATGTGGAAACGGTTCCTGAGCATCAGTGGACTATAAAAACGGTAAATGTAGGTTACTGTATCTACCGTATCCCGGGTGACAGTATTTTTTAAACCATCCTATTTCGCTCATTTCTTAGTTTTTCAGGCTAAGTCTAAGGTTATGTTAAAAATAGTGTAATCCGCGATACGGTACTTACAGTAAGCTATATTTACTGTTTTTGCAGTCGATTGATGCTCAGGAAAATTTTCCAGACCAAAGTTACGGTGCTTGGTCGCTGTAGGATTTTAGGTAGGTAAACTGCAGGTATGCCAGTTTTTGCTCATCCGGTTTAGTCAGGGTACTTGTATGTGTAGAACTTAGCCGATCAGACGTGAGCTTCTGATAAATTTCTACCTATACGAGTCTTCAATACAGTAACTTGGTTTTCGACCAACTCTTGCCTCTTATGTGCTTTGCTAGCCTATCTATTAGTTTATCTTGCTCGATCAGCAGATCAGACATAAGCAAGCAGACATGGACAAGGGGGCTTAGAGGAGAGTTGATCCCTCAGCTTACATGTAACAGGTCATCCGCCGAAGCGGGTTAGGGGTCTGGCGCCGGCCGCGGGGTCTAAGCTCCAATTCTAGGGAGGGGTTGGGCGCTCAAAAATCGCTAATTTGGGCTCCAATATATCTAGAAAGCGTTGTTTTACTGGCGGTTTTAGCAATTTTAGTGCCTGAAATTCTAAAATATCGCAAAAATTTGCACAAAAATAACTTACAGGAAAAATCATCGCCGATCGGGGGATCTGGCCTAAGTCCGGTAGGTGGTAGACCCCCTGACCCGCTTGTTTGTTACATGTATGCCCCTGAGACTAAAAAGCTCAGACCTCTCCCTCAGGAGTTTTTGCATACAAAGTTGTGATGACTATAAGCATAAATTAGGTGCAAATGAGTTTGGAATCTCTTATTTTAAGCTATTTTAATGAACAGTATGCGAAAACCTTGATTTTAGTAAAGAATCGGACTTTACCCCCTCAAACCCCTGAGGATTTGAGGATTCTAGCTCACCTCCCCTCAGCCGAACTGCTAGCCATACATGTAGCAGGGGGTCGCTCCCCACCCGACTTAGGCCAGACCCCCCAGAGACGATTTTTCCGACCCCCTTCCGATTTTTCTGGCAATTAATTTTTGAGCAAATTTTTGCGATTTTTTTCAATTTGAGACACAAAAAATGCTAAAATCGCCTGTAAAACAGCACTTTTTAGCTGGATTTTAGCCCAAATTAGCGGTTTTAGACTATTTTTACTTTTTAGTAAAAAATAGTGATTTTTTTTGCTTATTTTGAGCGTTTTTAGTACCCACCCAACCCCCTACTCCCTTCCAAAATTTGTGCTCGGAACCCCCGGCGGCCGGCGCCAGATACCCCAACCCCCCTCACCCTCTGCCGGATGTCCTGTTACATGTATGCTTCTAAGTCATGTCTGTAGGTAAATGGGAACGGACTGGAGCTACCGTTGCCCCTAAAGCTACAATAGCAACCACACCATACATGTAGTTGGGGGGATTTCCCCCAGGCCCGATTTTCGGACAAAATTCCCCCCAGCCGGATTCTGGGGGGATTTTTTGAAACCCTATTTTGGGTTTCCAAACCTGCAAACAGGGTTCCAAAAGCCCTGGTTAGGGTTTCAGAGATCCTGAACAGGGTTTTGGAACCCTAATTAGGGTTTTGCAAGCCCTGAATAGGGTTCCGGAACCCTAATTTGGGTTTAAAAATCTATAAAGAAGGTTCCAGAAATGCATTTTAACTGTATTATGTCGAATAAATTGGTTTTTTTGCACGTTTTATAGCAAAATTAGTTTTTTTTGCTCATTTTAAATAAAAAATAAGGTTTTTTGCACGTATTAAAGCAAAAATAGGGTTTTAAACGGTATTTTTGCACTTCACACAGGATTTTTACCCGATTTTTGGTTCTCAAAACCCCGTTTTGAGCCCAAAAAAGGTCACTGAAACCCAGTTTTGGACACCAAAAAAGGTCGCTGAAACCCACTTTGGGCATAGCCCTGAAACCCTATTTTGGATCAGAAAAATCCCCCCCCCCCCCAGCCGAAAACCCAGCTACATGTATGAACCACACGTGTTGGGACAAACGGAATCTGGGACAGCTACATGCCACTGAGACCCGCCCAGACTGACACCGAGCATGTGTGCCGGCTAGTAGTGAAGGCAGGATGTGCGTGTGCGTGATGGGCCGGCAGTGTGGCCTAACGCAGGGGCTATGGCGCCGCTCGGGCAATCCATCCAACGGGTCATCCGCCGATGGATTTGGCTCTGAGCCTAAATTTTGAGGACAGTACGAAAACTCGACTGGGACTAGCTAAATAGTACTCAATCAAATACAGCTAAAACCTGTTGTTTCATAGGCGATTTTCGCAATTTTTATGTCTGAAAAAATTGGTCTAGAAATTGCTTCCAGTAAAGTTGTCTCGGGTTTAGTTTCGGTGCGGTCGGGGTCATAGTAGCTGGGGATACCCCTTAAGAACTTGTCAATAATGTAAGCGCCGTGTCATTGTTTTAGGATCCGTACAGCACTTGGCGTTAAGTATGACAACGTTGGCCGGTTTCTTTTCTGAGGCAAATTCAGTGTCTCCGCTGCTTCGTTTGGAAGCAAAGCGGCTGGGGTGCAGCGTTCTCTCCATTGCTGACGATTCGGTAGCTGAGTTGGGAAGGAAGAATTTCGGCCGGTGCATTCAGCTCTGCAGTGTTTTGTTGGAGCTTTGTTGGGAAAAGCTGAACACCGGTCATTGGAAAGATGTGCCGGTCGCTTGGCGGCGTCTCTATTCGTCCGCTTCTTTGCTGAAAGCGTTGGCGTTGGCTGCCCAGCAAGCTTACAAGGTCATTTCACAGACAGATTGCTAACTATATATGGTACCGACCGGTACCTGGGCTAGTGGTAACATAATGGTCCCGGCACTATATATTCTACCCCACGTTTGGGGTCTGTGGTGTAGAGTGCGATCAATACTTGAAAAACCCAATACCTTTACCTGAGACCCTTAATACCCGATACTTGCGTAGCTGGGTCAGAAATTGTATTTCGGTGAACAGCTACAGTGGATTTTTTGCACTGCGATTAAAGTTTTTGAGGCCTGGTCGGGTCACTGCCCAACCAGAGGGCGAGAAAATTTCGAATAATTGGGCCTTTAATACAGCATATAGAAGCCATTTTGAGCGTAAAATTAGCGGTAACAGTTATACAGTAATTTCTTAATAAAATAAAAAATATTAAAAAAGTACTTAATATTTCGTAATTCAGTATCTATTTTTACCTGTCCCAATTAGTATTGGGTATTGGGGGACAGACAACCCCCCAATCAATACCTGCAAAACACCCCAATACCCTATTTCGCTCTCTACTTTGGTGATACCATAAACGACGGTAAGTGCCTTCCTAACTGACTGTTTAATTTTCAGGAGTCTCTTATTGCTGCTGATATGGGTCTCTTAATGGGAGCTCCTATTTTGGACAACATTTTGGCTAAACTGGCTTCTGTTCTACACAGGGAGCTGGCACCGGAATTTTCTGATAGTGCAGAGTCGATTCCGGTAAGTCTTATGAGACAGACAGACAAAGTGCATGTAACATGCGGTTTGCCCTTTCACCGCGATACACCAAATCCCTTTGAATTTTTTTAGTATGCAATTTTTGCGCTAAATTTTTTTACAATTTCAGGCACGATAATTGCTAAAAATTTCCAGTAAACGAGCGATTTTTATATCTAATCGAGCACATTAGCACTTATTAGTGTTTTAGTAACGATTTTTAGTGCTTCAATGACTTTGTTTAAGGCGAAGAAACAGCGACTATTGAAGCCGATCGTTGTTGAATCGGATTCAGCACTGCCGCCAGAGCAACAGATCCAACGCGTGTCGAGCCCGGATGTATTCGAATTTCTGACTGATTATTTTCTTCCCCAAAAGCCCGTCATCTTAACGAACGTGCTGGAGCACTGGCCGGCTCGTCAGAAATGGAAGTAAGCAAAACGGCCTCGCTTTCGTATTGGCATTCTTGCTATTAGAGCGATCTCGTCGTCTGTCTGCCGCGCCAAACTTTCTATTTGTATTGGTGTATTTGGGCGAAATAAATTTTACTTTACTAAGTTGAAGGTAAGGTTGTGTTCTAGCATCGAGTACATGCGGCAGATAGCCAGGTATCGCACGGTTCCGGTGGAAATCGGCTCGCGCTACACCGCTGATAATTGGTCCCAGAAACTAATCACTGTTCAGCAATTCATTGAAAATTACGTACAACCAGATGTGAGAATTTGTTTTATTCCTTTTTCAATCACATGCCAACGGTGAAAACCGCGTACTGAGTTTATTCACAATCGCCCCTTCCTTGTTCTTGTCGAAAGAAATCAGGTTGTACTGCAATAAAGCGCATGCGCATTTACCTTCCCAACCCCTCCGTTAATTATGGTGCAGCGCATCAACTCTCGGCCGGCCGCTGAGTGGCACATTCTTGCTACTCTTTTATGCATTCTTGATAATACCAATCGGTGGCACTATCGCAGTCTGCCGAAGAGTGAATTAGCGCCTTTAGTACGTATAAATCTGCTTTAAAAGGTTAATAATATTGTACCTTTATTTTCTCCGCCGTATCAGAGGTACAGTATTGCGTACTGTACGTACGTGTGTTGTAGGCGACGGAAGTGGGCTATTTGGCTCAACACCAACTGTTCGACCAGATCCCCGAGCTGCGGGAGGATTTCTGCACGCCGGATTACTGTTTCGTGGCCGGCCAGTCGGCGCGCGAAGAGTCGGTGGAGGTGAACGCTTGGTTCGGCCCCGCCTCTACTGTATCCCCTCTGCATCAGGACCCCAGGAACAACTTACTGGCGCAGGTGTTCGGAAGCAAATACATTCGATTGATTGACCTGAAATACACCGATTCTGTTTACCCTTTTGTCGACGGAATGCTCACCAACACCAGCCAGGTGCCTACTGTCTCACCATACAATACAAATGAGCAGTTCTCTTTCTTCTATCGCCTTTTCTAGGTTGACACAGAAAAGCCAGATCTGGAGCAGTTTCCGAAATTCAGAGAAGTCCCGTTTGAGGAGTGTACGTTGTGCCCAGGCGAAATGTTGTTCATACCAAAGAAATGGTGGCATTTTGTCAAATCGTTAGAGCCTAGCTTCTCCATTAGCTTTTGGTTTGGTGATTAAACTTGAACTGAACAATTCAAATGACTGCCCTTTATTACAGGCGATTAAAATTAAACACGCCCCCTTTACTATGTACGTACAGTAGCTATTTTTGAACGCATCTGGTCATTAGTTTTTGTCGCTGGTGCTTTTTGGTGTACATACATGCATGAAGTTATGTATGTTCCATGTTGCTGTGTTGTATGTCAAAGCCGAACTTCCCTAAATACTTTGCCTGTGTGATGCATCCGTCGAAGATTTACGTAATGCGCCGCCCCTTCTGCATGCCTTGCTGTAACTGCATTTGGCGTACGGCAGCCAAATCCATTCTTAGATGCATTTTGCGAGAAAGTCAGCTTTGGTGCCGAAGAGAAGGGGCAAGCAGGGTCATCTCACGGATCTTGACTTGACTTTAGTCGCTTGCCCACTGAATGGGGCGCTGCGGAACCTCATCTTTCTCAGCATGTCTCGCCATTGAGTATTGTTCAGTGGATTGGCGGTCTCGTTTTTCAGATCGTCACGAACATTGTCTTTCCATCTTGTTCGCGGTCTCAATGCCGGCCTTTTCCATTTTCATATGTTTGGGCGTAATTCGTGAGCCTGTGAAGCAGCGCGTTAGGGTTCATTCGTTTGATGTGTCCAATCCATGCCATCTCATCTTAGTTTGGTTAGCAGTGTGGACATGTGGCTGACCAGTCCGTCTTCTCACTTCTTCAGTTCAGTTCTTATAAAATGGAACCACTAGATTTGCTCAATTTTCCTCAGGCTTTGGTTGTCAAAAACGTTCAGCTGATTCTCGAGCCGTTTGGTCATTGTCCGGGTTTCTGCTGCATATAGGAGAGATGACAAAATAAGTAAGCGTCTGGTACATCTTCATCTTTGTGGTTCTCTTTATGTCGCATCGCGTCTCATCCATAGTGGTCTTGTCAGGTTGCTCATTTTTATTTGGCAGATTGCAATTCTTCGGGAGACATCATCTTGGCAAGATCAAGGCAATGGCAGATAGATAAATGGGGACCAAACCTTAGCTGTCTTGCACCCACCGACAGCAAAAGGGGAGGGTTGTTGTTAAGGAGGCTGCCGGACCTTGTGTCTCTTCCTGCTCTATAGCAGTTGGCTACTCCTAGTCCAAAAGGACAAAACGTTACAACAACAACAACAAGATCCGACAGCTCTGCTCCAAGGTATCTGAATTTTTACGTGAACTTGACGTTCTGACCATGTACCCACGGATCTGGCTGATATCAAGAATGCATAAAAGAGTAGCAAGAATTTGCCACTCAGCGGCCGGCCGAGTGTCGATGCGCTGTACCAAAATTACTGGAGGGGTCGCGAAATTCGCGACCCCTCCAGTAATTTCAGGACAGGTTGCGAATTTCGCGACCCCTCCAGTAATTGCGCATGCGCTTTATTGCAGCGCAACCTGATTTTTAGCGGGTTATTCAATCTGTCTTTGGGAATATAGTTGCCGCCGTTGATTTCTCAAGTCTACGGCAACATGATAAAGGGAAAGAAAGGTAAAAAAGCTGGAATATGCAAGCAGGTGGCATCTGTACATGGCCAAGCTCATGTGCTGCGTTCAAAATGGAAAAATTCACAAATGCAAAAAGCCTGATGCATTTCACAGATATCTTGCAATCTCGCCTTGCAATTGGACACTTATTTTAGTTATTGTGATGATTGAAGATGCTATGCAATGAATTGCCGTTGTAGAAAATCACTAAACATTTTGTTGACGTCATTCTTGCTCAGAAATCAGGTTGCGCTGCAATAAAGCGCGTGCGCAATTACTGGAGGGGTCGCGAAATTCTCAACCTGTCCTGAAATTACTGGAGGGGTCGCGAATCGCGACCCCTCCAGTAATTTTGGTACAGCGCATCGACACTCGGCCCGCCGCTGAGTGGCACGTTCTTGCTACTCTTTTATGCATTCTTGCTGATATTAATATATTTTAAAATAGAGCACAGTCGAAAACCAACGGTGCATGCCACCAGCAACCCCCTGGAACCGGAGCTACACCCCCTCAAACTGGGTCGGCAGCAATTTTTGGTGTCATTTTCACTTGTCTGACAGGACAGCCTCCATTCAAACGATCACCCTTCATTCGTTTCTAAAATAACAGTGGCTGATTTCACTGTTGCTCTGGCCTAGATAGTATGGGAACTGACTAAGTGTCAAGTGAGCTGCGAACGAACAAGAAAAAGAACGTTTATTTTCTCAATAGTCATCTCTCTCTCTCTCTCTCTCTCTCTCTCTCTCTCTCTCTCTCTCTCTCTCTCTCTCTCTCTCTCTCTCTCTCTCTCTCTCTCTCTCTCTCTCTCTTTTGACACTGCTCGCCCCGTTCCTCGTGGCCAAATAACGAAACAGTACAATTGACAAACTGCGTTCGACAGTTTCTTAAGCTAGGATCCCGACTCGCATATGGTTTTGTAGCTGTTCCAATGGGGTTCATTTTTTGGTACTCCCGTTTCCATATCGCAAAAATATGATGATATTCTGGATCAGCGGAAAAAACTGCATCAGATTTGAGTGTTTTTTCAGTAAGGACGCTAAAAATCACTATTTTAAGCTGCCAAATAGCGTTTTAGAGCTAAAAACAAGCAAAAAATGAAAAAAGGGCTTCCAAAAACTCCGACTTCTCTTAAATATCAGCAGTGGAAGAAACGCCAAATTCGGTTTCCAAAGGCTTTTCAAGCGAATTTTAGGCTAAAAATTAGTGATTTCTGACCCAGTTTCTTAATACTGGAGCCACTACTAGTACTTGTATTTTTGGGTCGATGTCAACTCGTCAACCCACAAGCGCATAGAAATTGAATACTGTGTGATCGGACAAATATTAACCATCTCAATTTGGACGGTTTTTCCATCTACCTAAACCTAATTTGGCACAAATGAAAGCTGAACAACTTTATTAGCAAGTGTTCTCGCTCTGCTCCTGTTCCTGTTTACCTTCTCTCCAGGATGGTGAATCCAGCTAAATTGGTTGTGATAACCCTGTGTGTTATTTTCACGGTCGCAACGCTGGCAGTATTCTACGTCTTTCTGTTCATTGCATTATCTACTGCTGGCCACGGAACCGCCGAACCAGTGGCAATCGATGTATGGAGCCAGATGCTCAGCAAAAGACGAACCTCTAACCATACTGCTATTATACTGATGGGAGGGAAGATGTTGAAAGAGTATCGTTGTTAACCACCGTCATTTGTATTCATCCCTGTTGTAACAGGGTCCGGGGTCTGCCCCCACCCGATTTAAGCGAGACCCACCGATTGGGGACCCCCTTCCGATTTTTCCTGGGAAGTAATTTTTTGAGCAAATTTTTGCGATTTTTTAGAATTTTAGACACTGCTAAAATCGCCTGTAGAACAGACCTTTTCAGCTGTACGTACTTGAGCTCAAATTAGCGATTTTTGACGTTTTTTGCGATTTTTGACTCCCTAGAATTTAGGCTTATGCTCCCTAACCCCCCTCCCCTTCGGCAGATGACCTGTTACATGTATGTTTGTAACGCACAACTGTGCTGTACCACATAGATTGCAGTAAGGGTATGATGACCTAGAGCATTGCTTTATGTAACAGAGAGAGAGAGCACTATTATTAAAGTTGAATCTGAACTCTGCTTATTTTCAGCAAATACAAATTTGCTGAGGTTCTGTATCCCGTGGAAGAAGAAAAAGGGCTGACGCAAATTTCTCCGAAACGGACCCCTCGACGGCCGACAGAGTGTTCGTTTGCAACCGTGCTGCCCAATGGTCTGTTGGTTGTGGGCACAGGACACCCCAGGCGGTTCTGGCACACAGACATAATCGATCCCGACACGTGGACTCGTGTGTCCTGTGCCAAGATGACCGAGTTGAGGCCAAAATGCACGGGAGCCAGGCAAACAGCAATCGGACATAAACTTTTTGTCTGCTCCGATTGCAGAAAAGTCTGTGCCATCTTCAATGTTGCCACCAACTCGTGGACATACAGAAATACCAGCACGCAGTTCGTAGGTACTGTAGTTTTCTATGTATTTTTTGGCTAAATCATTGATTCATTGGCAATGCATGATTCGTCCCCTTGCTTTTCGTCCCGGCCAACGTTCCAAACTGAGTGTTTCGACCCACAGCTTAGTTACAGTATATTGCAGCGGTCGGTGGCAGCAAAATCTAATTCAAGCAGTACAGATTTGGGGATTACTCGCTTTTAAAATGGTAGAGGATGAAATTTTTCAAACGGTGCAAGTGTTTTAAGAGTCGTTCTCTGGTCAGATCGCGTTTTGGTCCTTTGCCCTATTCAGACCCAAAATTGAAAGTTTGAGCTAGAGAGCTGTAAGTTGGTACACTAATAGATACTTATGAGTTATCTTTCAGCTGCAAAGGATTAATGGATCTGACGCTCCTGTCCTGAGATATAGTCTTCCGAAAATCGGTCTGCTTAACTATGGGACCAAAATTTCAAACTCGAATTTCTCGCTTCACACTCGGAATTCGGACCTAAAAATTGGGGGTTTTAGAGTACTTTTAGACTGCTTTAAGAAACTTTCGTCAAATTTTCGTTTTCAGAAAAAAAATTTTTTTTCGCCCCCTTTGCGCCCCCCTAGCTCGTCTGGAACCCCCCTACCCAGTTTTTTTTTATTTCAGAAAAATGTTGCGCTATCAATTACCTACCGTTTGGTGTGAAGCATTGTTTGCTCAGACCCGAAAAACGTGAGAAAATTGAGATCAAACATGTTCCGGTCGCAAAATTTTCGCACTTTTCTCAGGTCAAATATTTCCAAGTCCGGTTTTCCACCTACTAGTACGAATTCGGACTTAAAAATTGGGGGTTTTAGAGTACTTTTGGACTGCTTTAAGAAATTTTTGTCAAATTTTCGTTTTCAAAAAAAGAAATTTTTTTTCGCCCCTTTTGCGCCCCCCTAGCTCGTCTGGAACCCCCCCCAACCCAGTTTTTTTTATTTCAGAAAAATGTTGCGCTATCAATTACCTACCGTTTGGTGTGAAGCATTGTTTGCTCAGATCCGAAAAACGTGAGAAAATTGAGGTTAAACATGTCCCGGTCGCAAAATTTTCGCACTTTTCTCAGGTCAAATATTTCCAAGTCCGGTTTTCCACCTACTAGTACGAATTCGGACTTAAAAATTGGGGGTTTTAGAGTACTTTTAGACTGCTTTAAGAAATTTTTGTCAAATTTTCGTTTTCAGAAAAAAAATTTTTTTTCGCCCCCTTTGCGCCCCACTAGCTCGTCTGGAACCCCCCAACCCAGTTTTTTTTTATTTCAGAAAAATGTTGCGCTATCAATTACCTACCGTTTGGTGTGAAGCATTGTTTGCTCAGACCCGAAAAACGTGAGAAAATTGAGGTCAAACATGTCCCGGTCGCAAAATTTTCGCACTTTTCTCAGGTCAAATATTTCCAAGTCCGGTTTTCCACCTACTAGTACGAATTCGGACTTAAAAATTGGGGGTTTTAGAGTACTTTTAGACTGCTTTAAGAAATTTTTGTCAAATTTTCGTTTTCAGAAAAAAAAATTTTTTTTCGCCCCTTTGCGCCCCACTAGCTCGTCTGGAACCGCCAAAACTGGGTTGGGGGGTTCCAGACGAGCTAGGGGGGCGCAAAAAAGGGGCGAAAAAAAATTTTTTTTTCTGAAAACGTTAATTTGAGAAAAGTTTCTTAAAGCAGTCCAAAAGTACTCTAAAACCCCCAAATTTTTATGCCCGAATTCGAACTAGTAGGTGGAAAACCGGACTTGGAAATATTTGACCAGAGAAAATGTGCGAAAATTTTGCGACCGGGACATGTTTGACCTCAATTTCCTCACGTTTTTCGGGTCTGAGCAAACAATGCTTCACACCAAACGGTAGGTAATTGATAGCGCAACATTTTTCTGAAATAAAAAAAACTGGGTAGGGGGGGTTCCAGACGAGCTAGGGGTGAGCAAAGTGGGCGAAAAAAAAAAATTTTTCTGAAAACGAAAATATCAAGAAAGTTTCTTAAAGCAGTCTAAAAGTACTCTAAAACCCCCAATTTTTAGGTCCGAATTCGGAGTATGAAGCGAGAAATTCGAGTTTGAAATTTTGGTCCCATAGTTAAGCAGACCGATTTTCGGAAGGCTATATCTCAGGACAGGAGCGTCAGATCCACTAATCCTTTGCAGCTGAAAGATAACTCATAAGTATGTATTAGTGTGCCAACTTACAGCTCTCTAGCTCAAACTTTCAATTTTGGGGTCTGAATACTGAAACTCGATCGGTTCAGAGAACGACTCT
>JASANB010004648.1:0-11857 GCA_030248155.1 Sabatieria punctata | reverse complement strand
TTGTACTTCGTTCAGTTACGTATTGCTGACGGCCCCCAGACCCCCCTGTTACATGTATGCCTGTAAGCATTTTGAAAATTTGATTGTGGTCCTTGCCTATAGGCCTGACATGGGCTAGCATTTTGGCTGATTTTTCTATTCCTGAGGGGGGCTGAGAGGATGGTAAGCGAAAAGGCCAAAATCAAGGTTTTGGGTTATTTTTCGTTAAAATAAGCTATTCTGAGCTCATTTACACCTGTTCTAGGCATACTTTTATCATAACTTGCTATACAAAATTCTTCCAAAAAAATCCTGAGGAAGGGTGGTCGAAAAGAGCCTGACGGGGTCAACCTCCTCTAAGCCCCTTATTTCCCATGCACAGTTGTTAAAAAACATTTTTAGATCGTCTTAAAGGGGCCTAGCGTGCGGTACTTACAACAAATTTTCCACTTTTGCACCTCAACTCAGTTAAGAAACCTGTTCCAAAACGTCAATACAAGTCTAAACACTGCCTATAACTGCATAATTTCACCAATAATTGTCTTTAGAGGCACTTCTAGGTGAATCCTAATTAAGCATTTCTAAAGCAGTCGCTGTTATGCTCAGTGGAAAATAAGTATTATGCCGGCTGCTACCAAAGAATTTACAAAAATAGCACTTATGTACGTGAATTTACCCGCTTTCTGCCTAAATTTGTACATTGATTTTTCAAAAAAAAAATTTTTACGGCTTCAAAAAAGCTGTTATTAAATTTTTTACCCTAACAACTGTGTGCCCATGTCTGCTATAGGCACTGAAAGGAGCAAATTAGTGCAATGACTAGAAGTGTTAGACTCACCTGCGTCTCAAAGGTCAATTTAGCCAGTTCGTCCTCAGCTTCCTCCTCCAGAGCTTCCAGTTGTTCATAGACCCTCAAATCCTCCTCATCGTCCGAGTCGTAGTCCACCATTTTGCCGGTGGTGGTCAGTCGTCCACCGCGCTTCCACCGATTTCTGTGGTGTCGCAACGCCGCCTCCAGACTGCCAAATTTGGTAATCCAGTCGCTGACTTTTAGGGGTCGGTTGCGGGCCTGGGCGTCGGGGTCTCCGACCAGCGGAGGCGGCACAAAGCCCAGATCGGCAAGGTCGGCTAGCGACGCCTCCATGCCGAACGGGAACAGACTCCGGTCGAACGCTATCGGGTCCACCTCCAGAGTCTCCGGGTCTTGTTTGTGGTGCTGCCGAGAATGGGGATTGGAACCCTCGTCGCAGGCGAGCAGCTTTTCTGCAAGCCAGAACTACAGTATAGATAAAAAAAATGTCCCATCGCTTTTTCGGCCTTCACTCAAACGTTTCGTTCTCAGTCACTTCTTTACCGATTTGGAACAAATTTTCAGCAAAAATTAACAACATGGTTGTCTAAATACTCTGCAAGTTCAGTGCCAAAATTCCGACTCTTGCTCGGTTTATGACCCAAAAACTAGGAATGAGGGGTGGTCCACGCAAATTTATTTTTTTCGGTAATACAAGCAGTACAGTCCTGAAACTTGCAGGAATGATTGGTGTTGCTATTGGGCATAACATACTAAGCGGGCAGCCCTGTAGCTCAAAGGGCACTAAAATGGGGGAATTTCAAAAACATGAGTGAAAATCCCATAGTTAAGAAATCCGCACCTTCTAGAATCAAAGCACTGAATCTGTTGTTAATCAACACAGATTGTAGCAGGAAGTTCGACAAATAAATGAACCTGATATTTAAGCTTGTTCCACACCATAGAAACCATCCCTGCAGCGTTCTTTGAAAATTGAAAATCTTTAGAATCGTCATTTTGTCAGTTTTACAAAGAAAAGTCATATTTCGTCATGTTTTTGAAATTCCCCCATTTTAGTGCCCTTTGAGGTACAGGGCTGCCCGCTTAGTATGTTATGCCCAATAGCAACACCAATCATTCCTGCAAGTTTCAGGCGTGAACTCCTTATATTACCGAAAAAAAAATAAATTTGCGTGAACCACTCTCGATTTACAGTTTTGGGGCCATCATTCCAGTATGAGTCGGAGTTGTGGCACCTACTTGCAGAATATTTAGCCGACCATGTTGTTAATTTTTGCTGAAAATTTGAGCCAAATCGGTAAAGAAATGACTGAGAACGAAACGTTTGAGTGAAGGCCGAAAAAGCGATGGGACAGTTTTTTTATCTATACTGTATTTCCACAGCATAAAATCTTTTTGAAGGGTCATTTGGAAAAATTATTTTTTTCTCCAAAGTATGGAAAAATTGTGGGGAAATGGCCGAATTTAGCCTCATATATACATTAGCAGTGCAGATCTATCAATTTCATGCCTATTCTAAGTCTAAAAATAGGTTTTGAAGGGCAGCAGCCACTCTGTGAGCAATGCTGCAGGTAGAATATCCACTCTCAGACTGTAACACTATCTCTGAACCAAAGTATCAGCTTTTCAATTTAAAATTGCTTCTGCTATGCATGCTTACATCTCCTACAAGCTAAATTTCAAGCATGGAAAACGTTTTGAAAAAATGATAAATCGAACAAACCCCTATCTACAGTGGATCATTACCAAATTTTTTACAGCTTCATCAATCTTTGAGCGAGTTCTATTCTCTAAGTGGTTTTAGCGGATGATTTGATAAATGTTCAGGGAAAGAGTGGTAAAAGCTGGCTAACCTTTGTTCTGTTTATCCTTGACGTATCTGACAAAGTTCCTGGCTTTCGACAGCAGGTCAAGCACTGGATTGTCGGGAGGTTTCCAGTTGTCTCTCTCGGGAATTCTGGGAGCCTCTTCCACCCGTATTATAGTCTGACGCTGCTTAGGCACCAGCGGCCTAAAACAGACAAAATCAGAACTCATAGAGCGCCAACAACAAAGAAATAGCTGAAAAACATATTGCCTCAATGTTTATTCAATTGTGCAAAAATCGGATTTCGGTGGACCGGCACACTTTGCATAACTAGAAATGCGAAAAAATACTTCTTTAGTTTAAATTTAATAACTAGTGTGCTATTTAGGAAACTGCAAACCATACATGGGCCGGAAAAATGGGTTGGGGGTAGGTAGTCAAAATCCGAAAATTTGGGGGTGGGCCTGCCCGTTTGGGGGGGTCGCGGCGATTTTGGTGGGTGGGGTCAGGAACAAAAGTCGGCTTGAGGTGGGTGGGTGGGGTCGTTTGGGGGGGTCGAGCCCAAGTTGGGGGGTGGGCAACCCTCCCCTCGGACCCCCGCGGCCCATGTATGCTGTAAACTATGTATAAGAAATTGAACCATAAACTTTTGCTAACATTTAGTGCATGAAAGCGGCTTCCTAATCAGACTTTCAAGATTTTTGCATTCCCCAATCAGCATTAGATATCGGGGCACAAAAAGGCCAATACCCATACATGCAACAGGTCCGGGCCGGTATGGAGAGAGAGTGATTCCGTAAGGGGGGTGGAGGGGGATTTCGCCAAAGCTGAACAAAATTTCAAAAAAATCCAAAACTCCTCTAAATGCGTTTTAGCAAAAAACTATAAAAAGGGCTTCCAAAAACACCGATTTCTCTTAAATATCTGCAGTGTATTAAATAACGCCAAATTCGGTTTCCGAAGGCTTTTCAAGCGAGTTTAAGCTAAAAATTAGTGATTTCTGAGCTAGTTTGTTAGTACTGGAGCTAGTACTAGTTCTTGTATTTTTGGGTCGGGGGCGAGAGGGTTTGGCCTTTCTAGCTAGGGGGTAAACCCGCAACCCCCTAGTACATGCATGTCAATACCCAATACCGGTTGGCACACTGGTGTTTCACATACGCTTCAAACAGGTCACCCACAGTCACCCCAAGGGACATTTGAGCCAGTGAGGGGGCGGGGTAGATTACTAAAAAGCGAACATACTTTCAGCTTAAAAATCGCAAACTACTGCAAAACTCAAATGGTTCCCAGAAAAGTCGTAGGAGGGGATGGCAAAATCGTTCGGGGGCTCCGGTCCAGGCGTATCTGGTCACATTCGGGGTTGGGGGGGGGGCAAACCCTGTCACACGCATGGTGGTGTCTAAAGTAAACTGACCCTCCTCTAGGTCCGACTTCGTTTTCAGGATTAGGCGGAGGTAGAAATCTTTGTCTATAGACAATCGAGTCCAGTCCAGGCGGGGTCGGCGGTCGCGGCAACAACTCAGGAGGCAACCCGGCCGGGCGTCCATAGACCGGCGGGGGTCTATAAATCCAGGGTCTCATGCTCAGCGGCAAAAGAACCGCCGGTTCCTGACTGCCGGGCTCGGGCGGTATGACCCCGGGTGGAGGTACCTCACCCGGCTCCAAGTGGTAAGGGAACCCTCGCGGTCGGAATTTCCTTCTAGGCGGCTCTGGAGGTAGCTGCACCTCTTCGCGTTCCTGAGGCGGTTCGTCTTCTTGTGAGACTGAGACTTGGACAGAAAACGGATTGATCATGGGTTTCTCGAACTTCAGCGAGCGCAATCGGTCCAGAACGGTCTGATTTCGTTGGATGTTGTCCTGCGGTTGGTCTGACGGCTGGCTGGGGGCGGGACAGTCGTCAAATCGGGTCAGTTTCTGGCGTTTCCGCCGGTCCTCCAGGTCGCCAATCACTTTAGGCTCGGCCCCGCGCTTTTGAAGCAAAATTCGTCGCTCTTCAGGCAACTTTATCACGTCTCGCGCTTCTGATTGACATCTCTCTTGCTTTCTGGACTGTTCGCTTGAAATTTCGCGGATTACCGATTGAAAGCGGAGATTTTCCTTGCGTGATTCGGATTCTGGCTCCTCTTTGAGCTGATCTTGGTCGAATTTAGAACTGCGGATTAATTCCTGAGCTACTTCGGCTGGTAAGGGAGCTTCGCAGAATGTCTCGGCAGCCTCTTTGTTTGCAGCGTCGATTATGGTTTCTTGATAAGAACAGAGCTCCAGTTTTTCTTTGTCTGTTACTGGCTTGGTCGCTTTTAGCTCGGACTTGCCTGAAAATCAGTAGATTAAGCATGCATGTAACTGGGGGTCTGCCCCCCCACCTGACTTAGGCTAGACCCCCCTACGATTTTTCTGACAAGCAATTTTTTGCAACTACAGAGGTCTGCGGCCCATTCGGTCCAGTTTGCTTGAGCGCGTGCGTTGTTGATGCGCGCGCATTAAACTAAGCGTCGGGGCTCAGGCAACACATGCGGCGCACACTGTAGCGAGCCGGGCGCAACGCGAACGGTTGTAATTTAGGCTTCATATTTGCAAATATAATCAGAATTCTTTTTAATAGTATGATAATCACAATTCTATATAATCATAAATTCAGATAATCATAATTCTATTCGTTTTGTACACAATAAAAATCTAACAATGTCAACTTTCAGCAATATATGTACGGGTATTGAAACAAACAATAAACAGCTACATACATACAGCTAGATTATTTATCCGTCTGCTCAGGCGACAATTCAGCAAGCAAAGCTCAAGCAAAGCAGCCAGAGCTCAAGCTCGTTTTTGTAGCGTTGAATCCATTCATCAAGGCGTTGGTATTTGGGGTCTCTTCATTTGGGTTTGCCTCCACGCAGCAAGTGCTCGATCTCACAGAGATCGAGGTGGTGCTCCTTCTGAAGGGTGGGCATAAGAGCTCGCAGCGGCAAGTGTTCTCTTCCGATGATCGACTCATTCAACTTGTTATGAAAGCCCTCGGCCGCGTTTGTGGCTCTGTCAGAGTCATTATCGTACTGGTCCAGCGGTTCAGAGGAATTTGACCAAGCCAGTATGATGAGAAGTACTTGCTTGCTTGCCCTTGCGAACAGCTTGACACACTTCCCGTTCAATTGAAACTGCCACGACTTTCTAAACTTTGTCTATCGCTCTCATCCGTACCTCGTTCACGTCAGGTTCGCAGGCTGAAAAATGCCCGACCAGCGGGTCTTTGGTTATTCGATCATTGCTGACTGTTGACAATCGCAACTTTGTTGTCACCTATCTTTCTCTGAACGCGTTTGCAGCCAACACAAGCATAGCGAGTTCCAGCCTTCAGCACATCTTTCTTTGAAAAACTGTAGCACTTTCCATTTCCAGTGGAACATACAAGCATTAAAACTCCTCTCTCAGACCGACGCGAATAATTTGCCGCCCCAAAGTCAGCCATCCTCACACTAACAGACCAGATTACTTTCCGCATTCAACCGGTCAAAGGCTATTATTGACCTCTAGTGTCAATAATCTCTCAGATCAGTGTTTGTTTCAATTGACCGGCGGCGATGGATTATTTATTCCAGTTCCCTATCTCTGCCGTCTGCTTTAATTTATTCGGCATGCCAGTTCCCTCTCTCTGCCATTCTGCTTTAAATAGCGCGCTTTTGTCTCGCAGCGAGGGCCTGATCTCGCGGCCGCTTTGTAATTGCATCGGCGCGCCGTGCATTAAACTAAGATCTGGACCGAATGGGCCGCAAATCACTACAGACATAAAAATTGCCAAAATCGCCTGCAAAACAGCACTTTTTAGCAGTATTTTAGCCGAAATTGGCTATTTTTGTTAGCCGAAATTTTGAGAGTTTTGCGATTTTTGACCGTTTTTAGTGCCCAACCCCATTCAAAATTTGGGCTCAGACCACCCGGCCGGCATCAGACCGCCCAAAGCCCGACGGGCCGGAAAAATCTGGTCTGGAAGTCGTCTCGAGTGCCCAAAAAGCTTCAAGAACTGAACTGGTCGCCTATTTTGCCTTGAAAAAGCGAGAAATTTTCCGGCGAGGATGTACGGTCGACAGACGATGGAGCATAATTGATTAAGGCCGAGGAAGGGGGTAAGCCCCCGGCCCATGTACGTTGGTACACCTCCCTTAGCCAAACTCTCTATTGGACCAGCACCTGGCAGTAGACATGGGCAAAGGGGGGGGGCTGAGGGGGCGTTGGCCCCCTCAGGCTTTGACCTACCCCCCCTCAGCCGGCCGCTACACCACCCTCAGGAATCTTTTGAAACAATTTTGTATAGAAAATTATGATAAAAATATGCCTGGATTAGGTGTAAATGAGCTCAGAATAGCTTATTTTAACATATTTTATTAAAAAATAAGCCAAAAAACCTTGATTTTAGCCAAAATCGGACTTTTTGGCTTACCACCCCCTCAGCCCCCCTCAGGCGCTCCTACCCCCTTCAGGAATTGAAAATTCTAGGCAGAACTTCTTTCCCGGACCCGGTACATGTGTGTCTCTAAAGCATAAAGCATACATTAATAGGTCATACGCCGAAGGGGGTTGGGAATCTGGCGCCAGTAGGGGGGGGGCTGAGCTCAAATTCAGGGAGGGGTTGGGGGTCTGGCACCGGCCGCGCCGTCTGAGCCCAAATTTTGGGAGGCAAAAATCGCTAATTTGGGCTGAGATATAACTAAAAAGTAAAATGCAAAAAATCGCAAAAACTTGCTCAAAAAATTACTTGCCAGAAAATCGGAGAGGGGGGTAGGAAAAATCGTCTCTGGACGTCTCCAGACCCCCTATCATTTTCTTGAATTTCTCACTTCTCAGGATTGATGTGTCCAGCCAGGTGCACTGAACTTTAGCACACAAATCTCCCCAAAGTTTCAAATTTCAGCTCATTTGTTCAAAATTTGCGGTAGTGGCAGTAAAAATAGATGTGTCAATTTTTAGACACCCTTACACCAATGCAAATTCGTTATTTGCTCGACTTACCCGACCGATTGCTCAATCTCCACTCAGCCAGAACCGAATTTCTGCCCTCCAATTCAGCCCTGACCTCCATCAATGCGATTCCGAGCAGATTTTGACCCAACTCCCTCGGTCTTGCCTTGGTGCCGCTGAAAAAGTCGAACAGATCCTCCAAACCAATTTCGTTCTTCCTAATCCAGAAGAGAAACTCGGTCTCAGTCATGCCCACACCCAACATTCGGTCGTTCTTGTTGGTAAAGACGAGAATCCGTTCGCCAGTGTGCAACAGGAGATTCTTGAGATGAAAATTCTGCTCAAACTTGGCTCTGTTGGCTTTTCGCATCGTCTTTGAAGCATTGCTCACTTTCCATTTGGCCAGACTTTTCTCCTCCACCACGCCCTGTCGCACCAGCGACTTGAGATTGGTGCGTAGGGTCTTGCGGAAGGCGAGAGCGTCGGGGATTTTCATCAGTTCGGAGGCTAATTTGAACAAGCCGAAGCTGGCCAGCATCTGGATTTGGAAGAAATGTTCTATTGAGTAGTAGTACTTAGAGTCCACTATGAAAGGACTCGCAGTAAAGTCGCTGAACGGGCTGCGAGTGTAGAAAATGCACAAGGCGCCGCCGAGCGAATTCGACGGCGAAATCTCTTCTTCTTCTTCTTCGTTCTTTGCTGCTGGTTTGGTGGTCTCTTCGGCGCTACGAGCATCGTTGACGGCGGTAGAACAACACGGTGCTTCCGTTCCAGACATTTTTAAGTCAACCAACCATTTTTAAGCTGCAGAAATAGTAAGTTTTTTTATGTTATGATTATTTTCCAACTTTTTTGCGAATGCACCGCCCTCTACTTACTGTATCCGCCTTTCTCCGCGATTATAGGACAGTACCCCCAACCGCATCTAAACACCCGCGCGGGGTCAGTGCCCAACAAAAATACAACTAAAATGCAACTGAAATTGCCCCCGAGTATTTTGCGACTAAAACTACGGTGCGTTGCAAATGTACCGGAGATTTCCACTTAGTATCCCACCCCACTTAATAACCCACTGGGATATTACATGGACCCTTATTCCGCTTTATATCCCATGGGATATTACTTGGCGGCAATGTTTATGTGAAATTTGGAATAATTTTCTTTACACACGCATACTGTATGTATAATAAACCATTGTCCTGGTTAATATCTCCTGCCGTTTCCAGTTAATATCCCATGGCTTTGTCCAGTTAATATCCCCTGGCGGCAATGTTTTCACTGAGAAACGTGATTTTCCGTGTTATATCCCCTGGGATACTGAGTGGAAAACTCCGGTAGTAACTGGAACGTGTTAGCAGTCTAAATCATGGCTAAACGTTCGAAACAGTGTACAATCTGAAACGGTGTAAATTGTGTTGTGTGTTTGGTTGAAAGCTTTTTTATTACGTGTCATTTCGGATAGTGAGGTTCAGGCAGATTAACTTTCAACAACAGAATCAAGAATATGTACCGTACACATCTACTGGGCCGAACGGGCTAAGTTATCAAGAAACATATGCTGTTCAGTTGTGTATTGCATGTTGATACAATCCATAGTAGATATGACAAGGGTGTTCCCCCAACCGACAGGCCAGAACCCCCGGATCAGAATCTCCGAAACATCTTTAAGTGCCCCCAAGTTACCAATGGTAGCAAATGGGACAGAGCCTAACTTACACGTACGAACACTTGCACGATCCACAATATAGTAACATATGCCGTCAGGAAGCAATAACACTATTATTATCATTCGCCTAAGACTGCGCCACGTTCGTTAAGAAGAGGAGAAGAAATTTTTAATTTCATCAATAAGATTTCAGGTCAGGAAGGCCAGAAAGCATTCGACCAAACAGTGGCTCTTTAGTTCGTGGTAGATTGACCACAAACACAATCAACCAATAGAGTGGACACACAACATAAACAAATACTTCTTCTTACACCTACGATTCCATCCGATCCGATCCGATTTGCGGGGGCCTTACGGCCTACGATCAGACTCGAGGTCCATTTAGCTACCCCCGCTTTTCGTCATCTCGGACGTTGCCCTTCTTTCACTGCCAGCCACTCCTAGCCATGCTGCTGGGCGCCGGTCACCAGGAGGGCGGCCGGCGTGTCCATGCCATGATGCTGACAGCTCCCGACGGCCCCTGGCGCCCCTTATGCCAGAGGGCTCCCAGCATAGTTGGTTTCTCAGACAGCTTCTGACATCGTAGATCTTCTTCCCAACGCTGCATGCTTTGTGGAACGGCTTCGGTGCAACGGCAGATCCAGTCGGTTCCCATTTTACCTACTAGCTGTCACCAGCTTTCGGTGGCCTGGGTGGAGCGTTTTGCGACCGAACGACCAACTCTTTGCGGCAAGAAACTTGCCGCGCCGAGAGGATGAGCGCATGACGTCGCGCACAGTGGCTATGCGGCCTAAGCCACTACACCATCTGTGACGGCTTTTTAAAATAATAATAAATAAAACAAAACAAACAAGTTTGCACGTCAATTGCAGTCACCGTGCTTTAAAATAAACGTGCGACCGCTTTTTTTCTGTGTTGGGCACTGACGACGCGCCCTAAACACCTACTCTACTCTCTGTCTCTACTGTACCTGTTTGAAAATAAGCCAATTTCTAAACTACAGGGTGTCTCAAAAAATGATCACATTTCTGTTTACTGCCATTTCTGCAAATTCTGACCAAATAGGCTGAAATTTGGGGCATAGGTGCAAAAATTCGGGGAATTTTATGTGTTAAAGTTTGGTGCACTAGGCTTGACTCATTCCCGAGAAATTCCAAAAAAAGTGAAATTTGGTAATTTCAATAGTGAAAGTCGGTCCCCGAAAAAATGATCACATTTCTTTTTACTGCCATTTCCGCAAATTTTGATCAAATAGGCTGAAATTTGGACCCTAGGTGCCAAAATTCGGGGAATTTTATGTGTTAAAGTTTGGTGCACTAGACTTGACTCATTCCCGAGAAATTTCAAAAAAAGATAAATTTGGTAATTTCAATACCAAAAGCCGGTCACCGATAAAAACGTTACATTTCATTATCGCCTAAACTCTAACGATAGCGTTGGAGTTCATGCGTCAACTTTTTACACACGAATTACCATGAATTTCTGCGTTTACACTCCAAATTTCATCCAATTCCAACAAAACTTACGAAAGATACAGAACAAAGAAATGTGATAATTTTTTCGGTGACCGCTTTCACTATTGAAATTACCAAACTTCACTTTTTTTTAAATTTCTCAGGAATGAGTCAAGCCTAATGCACCAAACTTTAACACATAAAATTCCCCGAATTTTGGCACCTATGGTCCAAATTTCAGCCTATTTGGTCCAAATTTACGGAAATGGCAGTAAAAAGAAATGTGATCATTTTTTCTGTGTCCGCTTTCACTACTGAAATTACCAAATTTCACTTTTTTTTTAAATTTCTCGGGAATGACTGAAGCCCAGTGCACCAAACTTTAACACATAAAATTCCCCGAATTTTGGCACCTATGGTCCAAATTTCAGCCTATTTGGTCCAAATTTGCGGAAATGCCAGTCAAAAGAAATGTAATCATTTTTTGAGACACCCTGTACACTACAAAACTAAAGTAAAGATATAGATTTTCTTTTTCATTTTGCAGCACAGTGCCACGTGCATGACGTTGCTGACCGTTTACAATTCTTCTCGTTTTGTAGTTTTTTTACAGTCAGGCACTAACGCCGTTAATTGCCGGCAATGCACCATATATCTATGGCAAATAGTTTTCAAAAATTCATGATACAGCAAAAAATTATGCTAAAACCGCCGATAACATGAGTCATGACCGGATATGATAATTTACGCAAAGAAACCGCACTAAATTTCATAAAAGTTAGAAAAATGCGATCTAAAAACATCTGTCTGCGAAGAACTTTTGTATGGCGCACTTGGTACCATTTTTAGTTATGGACAACAAACAGATTTGAATAAGTCACGCTACAAGCAAAAATTTATACCAAAACGGCAATAGTATGACCGGATGCGATTATTTACGCAAAAAACGCACTTAGTTTCATGAAGAATTAGAGAAATGCCGGTTCAAAACAGCCGCGAGGGTCAGATCGCGCAAATTAGTGTTTATAATTTGGTGGCCGTTCCAGCGGTGGCTGATTTTCTATGGCGCGAGTTACGAAGGGGCGTGCAACCAACTTGATTGTTTAAGAGCCGGTTTTTCTAAGTATCGACTCTTCCCGGACAAATCTCAACTTTTTGTCTCCGATTTGGCTAAAATTTTGTATTTT
>JASANB010004647.1:0-16652 GCA_030248155.1 Sabatieria punctata | reverse complement strand
AGTTGAAAAAGTACGCATTTTAGGATTCAGCACAGTGATGACACGTCATCAGCGCCGTTCAAATCCCACTGATCTGGCACGAAGTAAAATACGACCGTCTGTGCTAATTGTTGTTGACAGGTGAACAGGCCGGGAATGTCCGTCGAGTATTCTGGGTGGGTCAGGCATGTACGTACTAAGCAGAAAAAATAAAAAACGTGCCGTTTTCCTGTTTCGAAATGCTCATTTCCAAAAACTTGGCTATATAATTTAGGTTTAAAAATCTACAAGTTTCAAAAAGCTTAATCAAGCAAAGCACAATTGATCGGGCCGGGAAGCATTTTCAGACCTTCCTGCACAGGCTAGGCCCAACTTTTATGGGGCATGCTTCACCTCAGCGGCCCGGTCTAACCGCAAAAGTGCCCGTGCACATCTCTGTACCTACCTACCTACCTACTGTACGTGGTGACCAGTACGCTTCCGAGGAAGGGAAGACAAAAGGACGGTGTACAGAAAACAGTGTCTGTGTAAGATACAAAGTAATACATATCACTTCTTTATTTACATACGAACGCTGATTACGAGATGCATTAATGTAGTTGGATTTAAGGCATGACCATTTGAATGCGTAGAGCGTTCAGACGTGCATGCGTTGACTAGCTTTCTCTTCCCACGACCAAACAACTAGACTTGGCTCCTACTGCAGAGAAGTGATTGGTAGTACGTACTGCTGTCTTCCTGAGAGGCAGAACTGCATCACGGTTCGACAGTTTTGCGAAAACAGTGAGTGGTAAGCGTAGCAACGACAGGGTAACCACGGCCGCATTGCATATGGCACAAAGTAGCAAGACCGGCGAAAGCACATGTCCTCGCTGCCACACACTTGCATAGTGCTAACCGGTGCATCGCTCAGCTCAATGAACTGCGCCGCTCGACTCCAGACACTCCAAGGTCAGCAGTTCCGGCGTCACCGCACGACTCTCGTCATCGCTGCAGCAAAGAGTAAACCAGTTACACAGGCCGGCACTTAACTGCATTGCTGGTACAGTGCCCCTCTCAAACAGCTCGACCAACTGCCAGAATTGGACCAGAATTTGAACAACAGCCAGACATCCTTTGCACGCCTTTGTTGGTGCTGTTTGAGGTTTGCCGGCTGGCGTGTAATTAGTGTTGGTGAGTTGGCCGCGTCAACAGTTGGCCGGTCACATAAGCGCCACCCTATTTATTGTTGGACGAGTTGGTGACCCGGCGCGCCGGTCGGTCTTATTGGCCAATTTGCCCAATTCTGGCTGTTTGTTGGTCGACCTGTTTGAGAGCAGGACTGTACTGGTACTTTAAGCTAGTGGTATACATTAGGTGTCTGACTATTTTATGCACACACATTTTGAGTGCTCCAATGTTGGGAGAGACCGGACGCGCACTGCGCGGACTCCTGCCGCTGCACTCCACCGACGCGGTGCGCACACGAACGCTGGCTGATGAGGGGTGCTTGAACGGATTGCCGAACCGTTTCCGCTGTCCCATGGCTTTGACCAGAATCAGCGTGTCTGCAACACTCTCTTGTCACTACTGCCAAACACGCTGGAAAGAAAGCAACAAAGCCGTACGTACCTAAACGCGGAATGACCCGTACAGAATTGAGAATCTCTTCTTCGGTTACAGTCACCAGATGACAGTTCTCCGTTTCGTTCGGCAGCGGTTTCGTTCCCAGTTTGGTTACCCACGGATGCTCCTGCACACCACAACACCCACTCACTCACTGACTGACAGCGAAAACGGCGGGCGGTACCTTTATTTCGTGCATCATAAGTCGCAGGCCAGGATCCTTGCACAGCATAGAACGGATGAGGTTTCGCAGAGAATCGCTGATCACCGGGCTGAAAACCAACCGCTGCTAAGCTATAGCGCAGTGCTGTTGTCTCGGCTACCTGTCAGGAAATCGAAGCACGTCGTTTTTAATTTTCTTGTGCAGCGCGATAACGTAAGCGTCCCAAAAAGGAACTTTACCGAAGACAAAAGCATACAAGGTAATGCCCAGTGACCAAATATCTTGAGCCTACAATAACCGGTGCGCGATTAGAATTTCAAGCCATCTATACGCTTACGCGGCCACTGTAGAATGCTGCCGAATCCTCTGAAAGCAGTTGTTACGTATGTGTAAAGAATTAGCGCTGCAATTATAGCCCACCGACTAAGGCTTCCGGAGCCATGAACGCAGGCGTCCCAGCTGTACCCGTCAAAAATGCATCAATGCCTTCGAATTCTGACGACACGCCAAAGTCTGCTATCTAAAATTACAACTAGAAAGCAACTCTGGCCCACAATTTCAATCGAGATACTGCACCTTCACTTGTCCGCTGTCACTGAGCAGTAAATTGGAAGGTTTGATGTCTCTGTGTACAATTTTCTGGAAGTGAACTGAAACGCACTCCAGACTGTAGGAGGTCAATAGTAAAAAGAGAAACGGATCCTACGATATTCCAAGCCTTGCAACGTGTCTCGGAAATATCGCCAGCTCTTCTCTTCTGATAAAGGTTCGGAGGTAGGTATTTCAAGCACTGACCTAGACTGATAATTATGCACAGTACCATCGGGCTAAGCCGCAATCGTACAACAGCACCAGCACTTTATGGAGTGGTATGACATGTGTACATACAGTACGTACAGACACGTAAGTCCAATAGATTTTAGGCAAATTTTAGTTTCCCTTTTCAGTAAAAGTCGGAATCGGCAAACTTGTAGAGGCGTTTCTTCAACTTATAGCTCAGCTGTGCTGTGAACCACGGTATAACATGTCTGTGTATACCGTGGTCCGTGGCTGTGCAGAGCATTACATAAATCAGTTGCATACTTACAGACAAGATAGTATGCACTACTGTACATACGTACGTAAAGAGAATCTAAGCGAAAAATTTCTTGTTTATCAGTCTAGTTGGACATCCGGCATGAATATTCTCTATGGCTGTACTGTATGTAGTGCGTATGTACATAAAGTGAAGAGAAAATTTCATACCCTCGCTCCATATACTCGAAGACTAAAACATACGTAAGTCATGTAGAAGAAGACTAAAGATGATAGCCGTATCTCAGAACAACGGCCTCATTTTTCTGGATAAAAAACAGCTCAACATGGCCACTAAAGTTCAACCCAAATAACTATCTCTTTCGAAATTATTGCCAAGCTTTCGAATTCACCTTAGTTCATTCGGAAGAGCCAGCCATCACCAAAGTTGGTGTTGGCCACCCTCGTGAAATCGAAGTTACCGGAACACCACACAAACACTACAGGGAAGGGACACCATATGAACATCAGATGAAGTCCTTCAAACATTACAAGAGCAGCCCGGGAGCCAAAAAAGGTAAGCAAACTGGGGAATAGAGTGATGGGGCCGGTTGCTGAGATACCGCATAGATTTGTCTTACCCATGTAAAGATAGTTATCGGAAGGATCATCAAGCACCTAAAGCAGCCAGATCGTAAGGACACCAGAGACAACACAGACTCTTACCTCTACCAACTTTACGACGTTGGGGTGTGAAAGCTTTTTGAGAATTGCAATCTCTCTGTGCACTTGGGCCAAAGGGTCTGGGGCCGACGTAATCTTGTTTCCTTTCCCTCGTCGTGGCGGCGGTTTTCCTAAATTTTATTCCCATAACCATGTTCATTTTTAAAGGTTTTGAGTGATACAGTACCACACGTACACAACGTGTCGCAAGCTTTGATATGTACCTACTGTACGTGGGCGACCGAGCATTCATACGTACTACTAAACGCACATACATTTGTACATTGTACCAACGTATGTATTTTCTGCAAAATGCTGCGCGTTGGAACCATAATACAGTCAGGCACTTAACGCCGTTTATGGTACCGACACCATATAAGGTGCCGGTACCATATATGGTACCGGTACCGTAGGTAGTGGTACCATATATGGTACCGGCACCATATATGGTACCGTCACCATATATGGTACCGGTACCATATATGGTACCCCCACCTTCGGGGCCTGTGGTGGTACCATATATGGTACCGGTACCATGTAAGGTGCCGGTACCATATATGGTACCGGCACCATATATGGTACCCCCACGTTCGAGATCTGTGGTGGTACCATATATGGTACCGGTACCATATATGGTACCCCCACCTTCGCGTTTTTCCGGTACCGGTACCATATATGGTACCACTCCGTTCAGATTTCGTACCATATATGGTAGTGGTACCATATATGGTACCGGTACCATATATGGTGCCGGTACCATATATGGTACCGGCACCATATATGGTACCGGCACCCATGGCCATGGGTAGGGGTACCATATATGGTGCCGGTACCATATATGGTGACGGTACCATATATGGTGCCGGTACCATATATGGTACCGGTACCATATATGGTACCACCACTGTCGCCGAACGTGGGGGCACCATATATGGTACCGGTACCATATATGGTGACGGTACCATATATGGTGCCGGTACCATATATGGTACCACTACCCTCGGTACCGGTACCATATATGGTACCGGCACCTTATATGGTGTCGGTACCATAAACGGCGTTAAGTGCCTGACTGTAATAGTCAAAAACGCGTTCAGCATAAAAATAACATAAAAACTGATTCTACATTTGTTATTGACAAGCACAAGCGTTCTACGTAACAGGCGCGGGGTTGCAACCTACAACCAAAGCGGGGACCAAAAGATAGTTGAAAACCAAAAGCAGGTGGAACTAGACGTAACCTTTTAGACAGCGCAGACAACAGATTTACAAGGTTTAGTAGGGCTATAACCTAACCCGAAAGTACTGGTAATCAGCCGGAACTACGGCTGAACAATCAACATCGCAATCAGCTCCAGATGTAGCAATCAGAAAGAAACCATAAGAAGCTATGGCTACAAGAGGACATACGCCCGGGGACGGCTGTGTAATGAAGCAACTCCTCATTGGCACGGGGTAGACAGCCGGTCTCAGGTAGACACCACAGGTCAGAAGAGCAAGTCAGCACGTTCAGCGAGCACACATGCGACATATCCGCCTACGTTCCATGGACCCTTTTTGCGACAAACACTCTCCGCACTGAGGGGATGAAAATGAACGTGTGCAGTCGCCTTCGCTACACATACCAACTGCAGTCGGTGACCTACGTCGTGCGTAGCCAGTTGACCAACTGTGCTGACTTAGGGCTTGACTTAAGCTGAACTTGGATTTTCACGGTAAAAGATAACGCAGGTCTAGGTTAATCAGGCAGCTGATTTCAAGAATTTTTGGCTATCTGCCTGCACACCGTTTTCAGACCGATAGCACGTTGTTGTTGCACATTTATTATGCGTGTCGACGCTACGCACATATTCGCCTTAACTTGCGTACCACGCCATGAAATTTAGGAATTTCGGGACAACTAAGCGTGCGATGGAAAAGCTAGAGCTATTGAGTTTAGTTAGTTAGTTAGTTAGTTTAGTTAGGTCAGAGAATAAATTTCCATAATGCAACAGAATTTCTACAATCAAATCGATAGCCTCGTATCGATTTAGCTTTGCTAACAGAACGGTTTTTGGGAATCACGGAGAAAACAAAAATATAAACTTGGTTCATACATGTAACAGGGGGTCCAGGGGGTCTGCCCCCACCCGACTTAGGCCAGACCCCCAGATGGGACCACACCGAGACGATTTTATCGAGCCCCCTCCGATTTTTCTGGCAAGTAATTTTTGAACAAATTTTTGCGATATACACATAGCTTCTCTAACCCAATTAACTCCCGCCCAAGTTAAATAGACAGTACAGTAGAAAGTGAGTAACTTACGAAAGAAAGCGAATTTTTTGGTAAGCTTCAGTTTATCCAGCACTTTCATTGCCTGAAGTAAAGAGTGATGCAAGACAAACAAAACGAAGGCACCAAAGCAAAGCTCACATAATGAGTGTTATCCTGTTCGTTGTAAGCCAACTTGACAATGCCGTAAGAGCCCTGAAATACAGCAGCCAATTGAGAAAATAGGTAGACAGCAGCAGCAAATGCTTTCCTGATAGGCCACAGTATCTAGCATTAGGTAGGAAGCCAAGTGGGTCTTTAGCTCTAGCCGCGTCGCCATTAAATAACGAAAGGTAAGCGTCTCGTTGAAGACGCAGCAGCGCTAACCAGTTGGGGCCGTCAAAAACGCTGCCTACACATCGCAGTGCTAATTGTGCCTTAGCAGTTGAGCCAAACTTGCCTTACTGAAGCAACCGTGTAGCAACCGGTAGCCACCGAGCGTGAAGAGACTGTGTCTTCTGGGGTAGTCCTTGCTGGCCATGCTAGAGCGAGCGAGCAAGTTGGGGTGGGAGGGGAGGCAGTTTGCGTTTTATGTGCCAGACAGCGTCACCAAATTGCACGGTGGGCACAGCTGCGACCAGAGCCAGTTGCATGCGGCAAATGAGGAGGAGCAGTGAGCGAAGGAAACCAGCTCTTCTCTTGTTAACAAGTTAGCTGCGTAAGGCCGACGCTCTAAATCCTTGCGTGAGGCCTCCTATCGACCTTGTGAGTTATAGCGTGTCTACTAATGCATAGATAGCGCAGAGCAAACATCGAGTGTAAATCCAATAACCAATAATTACATACCTGACCAATCTCCTCCATTAATTTGTACTGGTTCAGACGCACATAGCCGTCGGCTGTGGTCGAGTCCACTCGACGCACGTGCTTGGTCGGTCGTTGCAGGTTCGGCGACAGCTGCGCCACATCCTCGCAGACCGCAGTGCCGCGCTGCAGACGACCGCGACTTTGCTGCGTATCGTAGGAGCGCTGACGCAACACGCTGCCCTCCTGGTGACTGAACCTGAAACAGTCGGTCTGGTCGGGCCGAGCAGAAAGTACGCACTTCCTGACGGCGAGCACCTCGTCCCAGTCATCGGGCAGTCGCAACATCACCTACTACATGCTGGCGGAAAGAGCAACAAGCGGCCGGCGCCTATAGCTGCCGGACTTAGAGCTGAGCCGAGCAGCGCCAATCTAATGAGGCTAGAGAGTGGTTAAAAACGTCAAAGCGGATCATAACTTAGCTGTTCAAGTCTTTCAGTCATGTACGAGTAGGCGCAACGGAAATCATTAACGACGTTAGTGCGTACGGCCGTTCAAGGCAAACACACGGCACACAAACGCCGGCAGCATTGCTTTTAGAGGCGGCGCAATTTGGCGTGGAAAATTTAGTTGCCTAAGCTTGTTGTTTGGCCGCCGTTCGATCATCATCCAACCCCAAGCACTTGAGTCGCCGCCAACCTAGGAGGTGGCGAAGCCAATTTACGAGCTGTTTTTTTCGGAAATTGAATGAATAGTGATGTACTGGAGCCGCCCACCAAACCACTGAAGCAGAGCAGCTTTACCTCCTCATAACGGTCAGATAGTAGTACATGGTGATGGTGCAGAGCTAAATTAGAATATGTCTGCGCGAGCGACCGCCGGCGCAGCCTTGGACGAGACGAAATTTCATTAAAGCACCCGACGACGATCAAAAAGGAGCTGGTGCATGTGACAGCGGCACTCACCGAACTTGATTTAGCATTCCAAACGGCCGATGATGACACGCAGCGACAACGGCGCTTAGACGGCCGCTCTCGAGCGATGACAGGCAGGCAGCTGAATTAAGTGCACGCCCGCAGGTACGGCCGATTCCTCCACTCCAGCGCACACTCACAGCACTGCGGACTTCGCTCAGTTAATGACCGGCTGATAAATTGCAGTCGCACACGGCAATCACTCACTTATCGCTTCGGTCCAGCGTCGACCACGACTGCCGCTCCGCCTGCCGACACTGCTGCGTCAGACAGTTCTCCGACCACGCCGTCGCCGCGTCGAACGCACTGCTCGCTCGGCCGCGCTCCACGTCCAGACGGTCGGGACAACTGGGCGCCGACGTCTCCACCACGATCGACGGTTGCATCGCCATACCTCAAAGACAGTCTAGGTGAATGCCACTGCTAGGCATTATTACTGCAGGCCGCCGAGTGCGGCCTATACACGCAACCATAAATAGATACGATTCCCTAAAGCAATCATGCAATCAAGAAAATAAATTATAGTGATCTACACCGACCAGCAGACGGTCGATCTGCAGAAAGCAGCGGTTAACAACTGCGTACGTTCCATAGTACGTACACACAATATGTACCGACAGCACTAAATGCGCAGACTAACTAAACCAAGACACGCTTTGGCTTTCGGTCTATCAAGCCTGGCCACATTTTGAATGTTTTGCTTGCGGTCGCGCGGCACATCAGCAAAAATGACATTAGGACTTGGACGCCGATAAATTGCCAATAACAGTTGTCATTGAATGACGGATTGTCTCCAACTAGCGTACTTACAGTGTAGAACTGCTCATCAGCTGCAAATCGTCGACCGGTCCTTCCTGGGATTAAAGGCAGACGACCGAATTATATTAGGACGGAGGCTGAGGAGGAGGAGGAGGCCATTTGGGAAGGCTTGGACAAGGTGGAGGCACCTATAGATTGGCAGTGGAGGACACGAGGGTGTTATTGATTTCAATTCTGCAAGCTCCGTAATACTCACACCTCATGAGACCAAGCAGCAACTACGACATAGGAACCGCAGGCCTTGGTCTTAAATTCATTTCACTTGCATGCATTTTAGGACATCACCAACAACTACCGTAGCCGGTTGGCTAATAGTTCTTTAATGTCGGTGAAGACAAACACAAAATCGAGGCTGCTGAAAAACGGCAGCAGCTCCTGGACTGAATAGTCAATCAAGCGCCACCTTTAGACCAACATTAGGCACAAATAAAAGCGAATTATGGCTGCGCTTACCACACAAAAACGCTAGCCGGCCAGCCATAATGGAATCAACCAAGTGCTCGAAAGACATTACATACGTAGGCTCTACACCCACCCACACACGCACCAGTGCCGTTATCTCAATTCTGACCAGCTAATAAGTTCGGAAAGACCTAGCAATCACAGAGCACTACTAGAGTTTGTGTGTGAAGCCATCCAACACCAGTCGACTGCTGGCTTTCGACGCAGTGCCATTGTAGCAAGTGACCGGTTTTAGCAGCGACAGCGACTGCTGCGTACAGAACCTAAAATCGACTGCAGCTGTGTTGTCTGCGTGGTGAGACCAAATCTAACACAAAGTACCTCGCGGCAGTTTCCGCTTCCGGACTGTCAGCTTGACTAGAAGCTGCTTGATTGATGAGTAAGGCACCTAAGATCACAAGTCTAACGAGCCGCACTCAAACCTCATTCACTCACTAACCGATGTAAACTTTAGCTATGGTGAATGCGAAATCGCGCGCTGCCAACTCTAAGAATTTGGGTGGAAAACTGGTAATACTATTCAGTGCTTCCTGCACATTCTGCACGCATTGACTTTGAGTCGACGCAGACACCAACTGTTCTACGTGACTTCTCAACGCATTCATGGTATTCACGTAGTCCTTAGACAGCACTCGACACACGTCTAACGACAGTATGTTGGTCGTTCCCTCCCAGATCGGCGTCACCTAAAGCAAACGCTTGCAGTTTGGGTTTAGCTGACTCGATTGTTTCATGCTAATTTCAAATTTTTGTTACCAAACCACGAGTGTGCGATTTTCGTCAACAACTGTCAACCAAAGACTAAGCGATTCACAACGCAAATTGTAATAAAGGCAAAATTTTTCAGTTTACAGCGCAGTCGGTCAGTCTACAATCAGGGTTTACTAGCATTGTGGGCGCTAAACACGCAAATAAATTGTAAGCCCTCGGCAAACCAGAAGAACACCGACTACTGGTCAATGTGATCTCTATTCACCAACAACGGAAACGACACGACAGCCCAGCATTTACCTGAGCATCTCGAAGAAGCTGTGGTAGTCCTGTATCTTCAATGTAGCCTTGGCCACCGAAGCACTCCAGACCTTCACTCACTGTCCAAACAGCCTGTAGTTTTTGGCAAATTTATTGCCTACGTATTTTAAACCAAAACAATCCAATGTGGCACGTGCCTGTTTGCCAGTGTACAACTTGAGGATGGGAATAGTGAGACGGAGGAGCGAAGCGTCGGTCTCATCTGCCGTGCCATGTTCAACGCCACCCAACAACAACGCCGTTCTGAGCAAAAACAACATGCAGCCTCTGGTCTGCACCTCCATCTCAGCCAAAGTGGCCACATGCAACGGCCAATCGACCAGTCGTCGGCCGAATGCAGTCCGTCTGTGCATGTAGTCCCGAGCTAAACTGACGATGCTGAAAAACAGACTCATTTACATAGAGTGGCTTTTCTACAAAGACTAAACAACCGTCTCATGGCAGCCACCGACGCTACTGCGTTGTGAATACGTGTCATGTTAAGCATGTGGGCAATAGAAGCAACTCCTCTGCCATCACCCGACACCTAAAACTGTTTGCATGCCGAGCGGACACAACAAGCGACAATTCGACCCGAGGGCAAGTTTACCTAACTTTTGGCGGTAGGTGGTGAATATCGTAGGGTAAGCTAGTTCCTTCGTGTTCTCCAATTTCCAGCGGGTTTTGTCTAATTCAGCAATGGAAAATTCGTTAAAAATAGCGAAAATCACCATTAGCGCAAGAGGCAGAAAGGGCAGAGCACTTTTAAACTCAGACTCATAGTAGAAAACGGCGCAATTTTCAGCGTTTTCGTACAGGTGAGCTCTGATTTGGCGACTAGTAAGTAGTTGAAGGCCACTCCACTATTCAGAATAGTTACCTTGATTTTACAGATTGCATACTTTTTCTGCAACGTGATCTACGTACGTGCGAATACTGACAAAAGCCGTCTAATAAACCTACTTAGTCTGCTTTAAACAAAAGTTATGCTAATAACCTTGATTGCGGTCGTACCATCCAGCAGTAATTCGGCAGTGGGTAGCTGACGAGTGCCCAGTTTGTTCTTTAGTCTGATCATTTGAATGCGGTTCAACTTGCCAGTGCTCTCATCTCGTAGACGAAGGAAAAATAGCGACAAACCCTTGGTGCCCTGAAAACGCTTAACTTACTTATAAATCCTTATACAAAGACTGCTTAGAAACTGAACCTGGACTGTATTTCCTTGGTCGTCAACTATTCTGGCCAAGCACAGCGACATGTCGGCATCGGTGGCGCTGCTGAACCATTTGTGGCCGTGCAGTTTGTAGGAGCCGTCGGTTTGAGCGATGGCCAGCGTTTCTGTACCACCAGCCACGTCCGAGCCGCCACGCCGTTCAGTCATCCACTGGCCGGACGTCCAGAATCGGCACGGATCTCGAGTGGTCAATCGTTCAAACGCCTCACCCAACACCGAATGCAACCTCAGCTCCTGAAACATGTGCGCCTGTGCAGCAATACTACTAGTACGTGCGCTTTCGATTTTCTATTACGACCAGTAAGAACCCGTCCGTCCGAAGCCTACGAGGTCTACATGCTAATCGTCGTGTTAGCCTAAGACGCACACACAAAATGACGTGATGCCATCAACTAACAAACAGAAATCGCCAAAAAAATTGCTGAGGTTAGCTGTCCGGAAGGGAGTAAATTCAAAGTTTAGGGTTGTTGTCTAGGAAGAATTTCGCGTAGGCTGAGTTCCCAAAAAACACGCTATTATTTTCTACGAAGGGAAGGGGTATTTTCACAACCATACATGGGGGTTGGCTCAGGGGGCTGGACCCCCCATACAACCCCACCAACCCACCTGAAGCGGACTTTTGTTCCTGACCCAATCAACCAAAATGGCCCCGACCCCCTAAATCGGTAGGCCCAACCCACCCCCAAATTTTCAGATTTTGACTAGCACAACTTATTTTCCGGCCCATGTATGCTCACAGTCACAGTACCCCAGCCCACGAATGGGCGTCCATTTTAGAACGGCAACCAAGGAAACTGAAGATAAACACAGTACCTGTATGACTTTGGCAGCGCCATCTGTCATAGCTAAAGGGCACGTATACAACCCAGCCGAAGGAGAGTAGAGATAGAGCTTAGCGAACTGGTGCAAACGACTGCAACAGACGCTCACACAAGTCTCTTCATCACGTAATCGCTTTACCTGTAGGAGGTAGCTCCATTTTTCTCATAACCAAGAGCAATCAAACCCTCTTCAGCCGACACGTCTTTCATCTTATTCCAAGCAGAACACGTGACAAGCCTATCAATTCTGTTTCCCCAGGCATCGTACTGCTCAAGCCGCGGCTGCTCCAGTTCACACTCACGCCCCAGTGCCTCCAGCTCAGACACCACCCGATCGCTGAACCTCCGCAAGTCCGCAGACACTCGCTTGTGAATCTGAAAGTGATTAGTGAGTCAAAATACAAAACAGACGAAAGCTTACATCTGCCGGAATCCACGACTCGAGACACTTGCGGAGTGCTGCGTCGTCGTCATAGGGACTGTGTAACCGGGGAGCCGTCTGGACGAATTCACCCAATTTTGTGGACGAAAATGGTATGGCAGTTTTCATGGCACGTGCGGACTGCCCCACAGACTGCACGCAACGCACTCTTTTAAACATGTCCAAAATTTAGTAGTAAGGCCGTAGACTACATTAGAAAAAGGATTCAATAGAACTGCTGAAATCAGTACAGCGCTGACGTCAAGTGCACATAATAATAAATAATAATTTACTACATTATCGTAGGATAAAACAAGTGCAAGCCCACGAGAAAGTAAAACCTTCACCGCTACCTTGGACGCTTAATAAAGCTCTTCGTACGTATTCTTAGGGAATAATAAACAGGACCAGGTTCAGGTTGACCTGGCAGGTTGGCTTGAAAGGCTAAACTTTTTCTGGACTTGCTCGTAACAGTAATGGGAATGTGTGAAAAGTATGAAGAAAGTTGCAGCATAGCCAGATGTATCACAGCACAATAAAGCACGCAGAATGACTGACTGACCACATACCATATGACGCGTGAGAAATACAGATGCGAGACGTAAAAGCTTCAGGGAAGAGAGGTACAAATAAGTAAGTGACCAGGCGATGCATTGCATTCAGTACATAAAGTAAACGATGTCTCATTACCCGAATGGGTCGTTCAAATCAACATACAAACTACACTAAACTTACTCCCCAAACGTAATCCGCACTACAAGGCACGGAAGATAGGAGAGACCGACAGATTATGCAAGGAGTGCTCATAAAATGCAGTAAAATCAGAACTTTTGAATCTCGGCAGGCGGTAAATGTGTGCCATTTGGAACAGCGATTGCATTGTTATTGCCGTTAACCGACTTGTCATGCACAGGCGAACTGGGGGCGGCTCCGTAGCAATAGGAGCAGGACGGAGGAACTCCACTCCAAACACAAAACCCACTCCTACTTTGCTCCTCACTAAACACGGCGCGTCAACCTTCAATCAGCAAGAAGGCAAAAGTACCAGGCCTCCTTATTTTTTAGATTTGTGGCCAGTCTCGTAGCAACCTGCTCAAACAAGGCCTCCACATTGGTAGAGTCTATGGCCGACGTTTCAAAATAAGCGTCAAAACCGTTGTCTTCAGCAAACTTCTGTCCTACATCTGTCGGGGTTTCTCGGAAGTCGTCCTGGTCAATCTTGTTTCCTAACAAAAAACAGCTCAACTCTCCGTGAGCGCACTTTCCAAACCGCAATACACTACGAAGAGTGCTGTGTGCTTAACCAATTAGGCCTTATCCAACTGTTAGATGGTGCTTGCGTTAGACGTGAATGTCAGCAACGTACCAACTAAAACTTTGACAACGTTGGCATTGGTGTGTTGTTCGACGTCTCTGAGCCATTGCGGCAGACAGTTGAAACTGGCCTGACAACACACATCAAACACAATGATTACTGCATGGGCGGTGCGGTAGTAAGCTCTTGAAATGGCCCGGAATCGCTCCTGTCCCGCAGTATCCCATATTTGCAACTGAAAGATGTGTTCTGCGGGCTGTTCTAATGGGCGAAATACTACCTTGACTTTTTCGTCACTTCCAATTGGCACAATTTTCATGCGCAGATCCACACCAAGTGTGGCACCCGGAGCAGTAGAAGGTTCGCTTACCGAGATTGGGGTAACACCCTAAAGATCACTTAGCTATCATCACTGATTCGCAATCAACTGGCATACCTACGTGCAAAGAAATTCACATTTCACCGAATTCTTGCACGAACAACTGATTTGTAAAAATCATGGGTTTTACACAGTTTGGCTGGCAGCGAATTTCGAACAAAACAAACTTATCTTTGCACCGTGCTGGTATTCGAAATTTTGGTACGTAAGATAACAAAGTGTCACAAAAATGGGCACATTTATTTTTGCCGTGATTTCCGCAAACCGTGGTCAAATGCGCTGAAATTTGCAAGATAGCTGCGAAAATCTGTGATATTTTATGTATTATAGTTTGGTGCCGCTGACCTGACCCAGTACTGAGCAATTTGGAAAAAACAGAAATTTAGTAATTTCAAAACCATTAGAAATATTGTTAAAAATAGACGCATCTCATTTTTGTCGTCATTTCTTAAAATATTCGCCTGAAATCTGGAGAATACCTGTTAAACTTCCGGTTATTTCATGTGTTCAAATTTCATGCATTTGGAAAGTCAAAGTTCTGGAAATTGAAGAAAATCATGAAAATTTGTTTATTAATGAACAGATCAGAAAAACCAGTGCTTCAGGATAATCCTATCTTCTCGAGAGTCAATCGGAGCATGCACATCCCGGATTTTGGCACCTACTGTGTTATGTCCCAAATTTACGCTTATTTGGCCATGGGTTACGAAAATTACAGCCAAGAGAAATGTCCCATTTTTAGACACCTTACCATATACAATTTTGCTTTATGTATTGCAAAACTGAGTTCCAGAAAACTGTACTGAGGTAATAAGAAAATAATATGACTATATACACTGTCCCTAACGCAACGGTTGGGAGTGGTACCTCAGTAAACCGTCGGATGAGGCAGGTTTTGCCTACGCCGGCGTTTCCAGCCAGCACCACCTTGAACAAAAACTTGCAACTGGCATCAGGCACGGTGCTAACGATGTGGGCTGCCATTTTGGAAGGACGAAGAGCGGCGTTGCCGGGCTACGTCACATAAGAGTACTAGAACCGACAATGGCTTAGGCCTCAGCTGGCACACAACGCACAGTAATGACTGCCAATACTGGCTCCACCAACCAACCGCCCTTGCTAACACCGTCGTTAATATTCCATACGATCGCAAACCACGCGCAACTCCATCAATTTTGCATCTAACAAGTACGAACGTAGAGTTTGAGGGTAAGTGCCACCCGTTCTCCAATGGCAGCTCTAAGCGCGAGTGCAATCTTTATCATATTTGTGGTAATTATGAACTGCGCCACTAGAACACGAACAGAAATAGAGCGCTCGAAAATAATATGCGCATTATCTACACAACGTCCTTGTATCACAGCAACTGAAAGGTCATTATCGAATAGTTGGCTAGGATTGTCTAGTTGGCTATCGAGCAACACCAACTCCAATCAATATCAGCAGAGCACAGCAGCAGCTTCAGGTACAAGCAAAGGCACACTGTATGTGCATAGTTCACAATGAAACGTATGAAACAGCCCTGTGTGCAAGTGAACGTACGTACAATTGACCAATTATACACAGTATTTCACAGAAATTACAACCCACCATCACTTCCATCTAGAAACCAGAGATAGGCTATATACTATATAGGTTCACCGAAAACAGCGCTAAACCAACCAATCAGACCACATCGGCCGGCAGGCTTCTGAATGACCTTACCTACGACAGAAACACGAGGCCACAGCCACTAGAACCAAAGCAGTGCCATTGAGTGGCCTCTATATTCAAATTTTTTACTAGTACTAACAGTAGTCATGGCAGTGACTCTAGAAAAGAAATAGTATAGACTGGCACTTAACTCTGTTTATTGTACTGGCGCCATGTATGGTGTCGGTATCATAAACGGCGTTAAGTGCCTGGCTGTAGTATAGGAATTACATTGAAAGTCAACTTTGCAAGACCATTTTTCTAGTGCCACTGCGATTCAAAAAACTACATCAGCACGTAAATCAGTGCGCTTGAGAATTTTCAGTACTGCTCACAAATTACTTCTGCTGTTGCACACAAAAAGAATACGACGACGCGTTTACAGAAAGATAATTTAGCTGCGCGTATTGAAAACCAACCGGATAACGAACGAACGACTTCGCAAATCACTGAAACACACTTGCAGAAATTAACTGAGAGCCCTTAGAAGGCCACGTGAATGCAAGCGAGAGAGAGTGATTTAGAAGCAAATAGACTGCCAGCGGAGCAGGACCGGTGAAAGTAAAGCAGAGAAGCGTAATAAGCAGCAGCAGAATAGAAGAGGAGCCAGAGGAGACCAAGGCAAGATGGAATCGGTGATGGCACACGTAAGACAGGTGGATGTAAGAAAGGGAGTATCACTTGTTGCAACAAGAACTGGTTTGCACTCTGTCCCACAAACTGATCGTCTGACCGCCATTCTGAGAATGCAAATTGCGGTAGTTCTGGTAGCTGAAATCAGTACTTTATCTAACCTTACACCATCACGGTATAGACACTTCCCTCATACATTAACCGGTCCCGGCCGAACCGGGGCGGAGGGGACTTTCCGTCAGGTGGGGGCCGAAGTAGGGGTTTCGCCAAGAGGGGGGTTCAAAACTTAAGAAGCTCCAAAACGACTGGATATGCGTTTTTAACATCCTTCATATCTGGTTATTCTGTCATA